>JBAMIE010192216.1:0-11901 GCA_037177295.1 Kaempferia parviflora | reverse complement strand
GATTTTCTAAAAGTTTCATTTGGTTTTCATTTTATTTCGTACATCAAATAACAATACTATTGTGATGATATCATTATAATAGTACTGATGATTTTTAAAATACAGTACAGTACTATTATTTAAATACAATGCTAAAATGGTTGATAAGTAATAAAAAAAAGTAATTATGAATTCTCTAGAACCTAATTCACCTAAATAGAAAACCTAAATCCAATTTTCTTTTAAAACTAGAAAATGATAGAGATATTTAAAAAAAACAAAAATAGATGATGAAAAATAAGTGTCACCCTACGAGTTTCAATTAGTTTTCCTTTTTTAATAGAAAAACACTGTTAAATGAAAAGTAACCATTGTTTGAAAAAAATTCTTAACCGTCCTTATTAATTTGATAAAAATAAATAAAAGCAGTAATGATTATTCAGGTTGGATAACGTTGAGTCTGAGGTGTTCAGTTTAATCCTATAGAAATTTTCTACCGACCACCAAAGTAAATCAGAAAGCACTACTCATGATGAGCGACCTAAAAGTACAACATCTCTTAGTTGCGAGTCATATTTGGAGAGAAAATCCCTATAAATGTACCGTAACTAAGAATCAAACTGTGAGTATCTAGAAGACAACTGAACGTCCTTACCACTGCACCATAACCCGGGGGAAATTATGTCCATGCTATAAACCTTACTCTTGTAAATTCAATAATCGAAGATGATTAATTTTCAGCAAGTAAAAACAGTTAGAAAAAGAAATAATTCTATATGATTAAGAATATTTTGGATATTCAAAAGAACACTACGATTTGGGGAACAAAAAAAGTAGTGTGCGTAATACCAGAAAAGCCACAAACTGCTGCACTATTTGAAAAAATTGCCTTTTATTTGTAGAACACTTGCAAGAATCTGTTTGCATGATTGGGACTTAAAAAAACATTTTGTGGAGAATTGTAGATTACAACCGCACACACCAAAAGCAAAAATAACTTGGCCATGTTTTCCAATATTAGACAAGAGGATTTGCTAATTTATTGTGCAAGGATAATTATCCACACGACTAGTGAATCTCATTGCAGCAAGCTCCACAGAAAATGCAATGGCCTCTATAGCACCAGTTGGAGGATATTAATAATGTATTATTGACCACTTTCTCTTGCTGATCCAAAATTACCCATCTTCTCATAAAATACTAAAGCATCACGGAAATCCATTGTCCAGGGGTTTCCGAAGTCTGCAAGTCAATCTTGGAAGGATAAAGCTATGTTGGAAGAGAACTCCTTTCCTTTTTCTTCGTTCCTTTTCAAAATGGAGAAGGCCATCTAGAATGTTAGAAGTACCTGGGTACGAGAATGATAAGCTATGTTCTTTAGAGAACCTCTTGGTTCCTAGCAACCACTGGATCCAGACATTGGACGGCATACCAATCTATTTGCATATTTAAAGGAGAGCCCCATTAAGGAGAAATGAGTTCCTGCGATGTAGATCTTTTTTCTGATAGAATTCTCACTTTGGTTCGGGCAGGCAGCTTTCCGCTCCTCTTGCTGGTTACAGCTTTTCTAGGTACAGATCGCTGTGTAATGCGGATTGGGATCCCACCAAGATCAAAGTCCTCCTTCAGGGACTTGGTCAAAAATCTAATATCAGTGTCAGAGAGTTGCATCCTCCCGCTTAAAAAGGCAACAAATGTTGGTGGACGAGCTTTGACTTGAGTAAAATACTTGATTTTAGGTTGAGTCGCTTGGTCTCGCCAGGAGTGCCTGCTCATAACCTATGTAGATAACATGCATCAAGTTACAATACGAGAAAGAATTCTATAACCTAATTCTTTTTGTTATTGGTTTCAATAAAATATTCACTAACGTGGTGTTATCCAAAGAATGACAGGAGAACCTGAATTATATGACTTTTTCGCACCAAATCAATTCTATGTGGCATTTAAATAATAAGTCAAGGAACTATACCAGATGAATATATGTTTTTCCCATAAGAAGGAAAACAGCATTACATTTGCTACGCAGCATAAACACAGAATGAAAGTAACTCTCAAGAAACTAGAAACAATGGAGAACTATATCTCTTGCAACTAAATCAAAGTATAGTGACAATTTACCTTTCGCAACCAGCGATTTAGGCGTGCCGTTGGTAGTCTTAGACACCACTTCTGGTAAGCATCCACTACCTGATGCATTACAGCTGCCCGACCCTTTCCCTCCAACGCCGAAACAAAGACCACAGGTATACCTGTAATCTGCCAAATGACAAGAACAGGAATAAGCACTCCCTTTTTCTGACAAAGATGTCTGTTGTATTCAGCATATATTAGCAAAATTTTAATTACTGTATGACGCTACCATTAACTGTAGCCAACATGGATAAGCACACCAATTTCAGAATTAAAGAACCCAATATCTACAGTAGTTACAATCACAGATTACTAGCTGAAAAGAGGTGTTTATAAATCACAAGCGATACTCCTGATAAGAAGTGTTTAAAAATCAATTTTCTCATGTCAGAATAGGGCTAAAATTACAGATAAACACTGAAGCCTAAATTTTAGAAAAAGATTATTCAGGTTCAAATCTTTGTGCAAGAAAATAACTAGCGTATATGATAAGTAGGCTATTTCAACCATACTCAGAAAAGAGACAGACATAACAATGAATATTACATAAAAAGGATACTTGCGCTCATGCTGCATTAGAGTAGGATTTGAGTTTACAGCATCGAAGGTACAAATGCAAGACAAGAATCAAACTGAACAGTTAAGTTTTATAATATACATATGCATTTGAAGCCTAGATTAACAGACCTGGGGAATGACCATCTGAATTTCTTTTGGAACAGCATTTATGACTTTTTCACGTAGCATTGTGCTTCTTCTCCCCCAAAGCAAATCCATCTTGTTAACAATTACCACCAACGCACGACCTTCATCCACTGCTCGGCGAGCAATGAGTACTTCAGCATGTTTCAAACTTGTCTTAGTTTTTGCAATCTACATGTGCATAGAAAACAGAAAATACTAATTGAGTTACATTGTAAAAAATATAAACAAGTCAGCAAGAGCTTAATCCACTACAATAAGCATTCTGAAGTGTTTCGAGCTAAGTATCTTTCTTCATATTTATCCTTGAAATCAAACTCCTATATGGAAAGGTAAGGTTTTGTGATAAAAATTTAGATCATCGTTCAATCCACTAGCCTGTTCAATAAGCATAGATGGCTCGTCACAATTTGAAATGTAAACAATACATAAAAGTGAAAACAACATATAACAATCTTGTGACTGAAGGAGTATAGCCTCAGCTACTCACACTTCTGGCTCATACTCGTCTACCTCCTTAGGAGGAGATTGTGTGGAGGAAGAAGTGAGGACGAACGGCATACGAGGAAGAAAAGAGAGGGAAAAAAATACTTGGAATCGAGACTTAATCTCCATCACAAGCCTGAAGATGAGACCCAATAATTCCATCAAGTATGTTTTGCACTCGAGGCAAACCCCACAAGATTTTAATTAAATATCACCTTACCTGCAAACTATCCACTATTAGTTTATACCAATACACTAGGGATTTAGGAATGACGTAAAATGGTTATTGAATCCAAGTTTTGGATCTCAGATGCTGAGTCTGTAGTCTCATCTCAAACTTGAACCCTTTTTTGATGGGTCCCAGTTTCCCCACTCTGAATAAATCAAATGCCCGGCATCTAGATCATTTTTGTTAAATATGTAGCTGAGTAGTAAAATTGAATATATTTTATCAAACTTAAGCATGTGGTAACAGGTATTCTCCTGAATAACTTGTCCGATCACCTGTCTGCCACCCTTTACAGTGTTCGCAAGAATGATCCTAATACTTCCATGACAACATCCTCCAAATTACTGAAAGCTGTTCTCCAATGAAGAATGAGGCATTACACTTTCCGACTGTAATTCAGAAAAACTTTGGTATGCACATGCAACCCAAGATGAAAATTTGAGGTCTATATTCCCCTTTCCAAAGTCCAAAGTTGAATGAACAATCCCCATTTTAGAAAGTAAAATTTCAATGCACTTTTTTCTTTAAAATAAAAGCATTTACTATATAATCCAGATAAATAATTGCTAAGAGGCCTCATGTTAAAGATTCAGTCAAATAAAAGACTAGAGGAGATTTACAGATTGCATAAAAAAGGTGGCTTCTGATAGTAAACTCTGACAATAAGAATATATCCCGTAGAAAAGGTGGCATACCTCCTCAGCATCTAGTACTAAAGCAATCACATGAGCCCTCATAAGATTTTTTCTTGATTGCATAACACTTAAAGACGCAGGTCCTTTTTCTTTCCCTGCTCTCAGAAACCATCCGGCCGTGTCTACCTGGAAAACAAAGAATGACTTATCATCCATGGATTGCATGCATGTTTCAGTCCATCACTTAAAATGGATAAACAATGGTTGGTGTCGAAACAGGATGAGTAAGGAGTTCATGGAAAAAAAATACAAATATCATTATCATATTGCACAAGAAGAGGAGTTTGTTCTGGAAATATTTGGAGTTTGCTCATGCAGTTGCGACTGCACAACTGCCTAGGTATGGTAATCACTGAAGTTTGTCCTAAGCTAGTTAATTCATATGAATTTAAGCCTTCAAATTGAATCAAAAGGGTGAACTGATAATCTGAGGTACCTATTGTGCCTGTCAGTTGAAATCCTCAAGGTGGAAAGGATGCCTAGCCAATGTGCAAAATCTTTGACCAATGTGCAAACTCTCTATCGCTCAAGTACAAAAGTAAACTTGCTCCACCATTAGTACAACTTGGTGAGCAATCCGTATGAAATGAACAATTTCGCTACTTTTCAAACTTCTCTATAGAAGTTATCATCTACGTAACAATAAAGTTAGCATTTGACTCTACATTGCAGCCCTCCATTTAAAGTAATAGATCACTCACTAAAGTGTAATTGTACAACATAACATGCAACCAGTAATATATGGCTTAAGAAGAATCTATCAAAATATTCATTACTTCTGTAATATTATCATCGATTTATACTCGCAACTTCGGGAGTTGTCAACTCCAGCACATACACCAAATTCTCAATTGAAGAATACCTCATTCGATCTGTTCTGGAAAACAATATAATAGTCCTGTTGCCATACAAAGTAGCTGTTGGCCAGCATCTTTTAGTGAGCAAGTGATGGCAAGTCATGCAATATCTCCTCCATCGTCCAATTTTTCTCTTTAATACCTTAAAAAATGGGCCACGTCGACTGTGAAAGAAAGTGAACAAGAATTGCTTTGCTTTCATTCAACCTAAAACTTCATTTCTTGATGGAGCTGACATCCAATAGATGCCACTAATCTATTTCTGACAGGTACAAGCCCAGCACATTTAGTTGAAAATGAGCACAACCTAGATATGGTACTCACTAAAGGAGTATTACTCTGAGATATTTAGACTATCTAGACTTAAGGGCTCTTAACTGATCGAGATGAAAAAATAATTTGGAGTTAGCTCCATACTTATTGGTTCATATACTGAAAGTGGGGTGATGATTGGATGAGGTGCTGACTCTCCTAGCCCAAAATGGAGACCTGAGAAACAAAGACTGATATGATTTGCATGTCTGAGGTGTGAACCCTCTCCTAAAGTTCAAGGTCCAAGGCTGGTCATCAAAGTGGATTCTCTTGGTGTGAACCTGAAGTGAATTTTGTACAGGTATGGAACTTGAGTTGAGATCTAGAGGTGAGGTTTGCTAAGTTCTGAAGTGTGAACCGAAGTCAAATAGCAAATAAATAAAAGGAACAAAGCAATCATGACTGGCCCAGCCTAGTCAACATTTGCATTAACTAGTTGTTAGCCTAACAACATGCGGAAGTGAATCAGCATTTCACTCCAACAAGGTCATATGGTGATGTGGTCTCAGTATGAACCCTTACCTAAACATATATTTGTTTGCGAAGAGAATTGTCAAGGCCTTATTGAGTATTGACCAGTATGTTTAGTGAGTATTTACACCACATCGAATATAGAATATCTGTGTGCATACTACCATAGCTGTTTGATATCTCTAACGTAGATGGAACACTTACTAATTGGGAGTTGAAAAAAAAAAAAAGCACTGGGATTCATTCATGCCATTAAGCTATAATTGAAGACACATTTTGCTAGACAATCTTAATGATATGATGTCTATCTTTAGGTGTTTTAGGATCTAGTGGGTGGTTTGTTTTTAAACCTTCTCGACACAGTTTATGCTAGCCAACCTCATCTTGCTGATGCATTTAAAAACCATCTTCATACAAAGCCACCATCATACGGAATTCAACAATTTAACTTAATAGGTAAAAGGATAAAAAAGACGAAGTAAACTACATAGTCAATGTATGTAAGAAATGATGTCGAGTTCAATGGGGCAAAAATATTAGTTTACCAAATATACAGTCCGTTCTTCAAATGTGAATTGGGTTCTGATTGAATCCCTCGTCAATCCAGCTTCTGGTCCAACTAGAACTCTTTCTTCTTGTAGCAATGCATTCAAAAGAGTAGACTTCCCGACATTTGGGCGCCCAACAATTGCAAGTTGCAATGGTGACTTGCACTCACCATTATCCTCTATCTCTGGATAAGTATCATCATGGGCATGCTCATCTAAAGTCACAACCATCGAGACATTACTAATCTCAAGGATGAAGATTGGATTTTTTTTTCATAGCTCCTATTGATTACAGGATCGATTTTTCTTTCAAGCAAAACACAGATCACCAGAAAATGAGTGCCCATTTAGAAATTAATGTAAACCCAGTGGCATATGGATAATGTTTACCTATCAATGTGTTGAACAAATTATTAACAAATTGATCACGGTGAACATGAGTTGAAGTTGCTACAATAAAACATCATCCTCCACATGCATTTAGGTTCTCTGTGTCTCCGTCATCGTATTATCATTATTTTGTCATGACTCACTGTCAGATTTGGAAGCATCATAGATAATTAACTTCAATAATTCGAAAGGAAATCTTAAGAATTACCAATAGTGGTTTATATTAAATTTAAGTAAAAAACAGAATTATAATGCTCACTTTCTTATGTTTGGGACCATTAGATTTAGATACAAGGAGAGGACCACAAAATTCATGTGTTTCGTGTCTGTTCCCTTTCCACTCCACTCCTAGCTATGCATCCAAATAAAACAAGGCTTACATTCATGCTCCATAGAAATCTCAAACACAAACCAACCAATTTTTATTGGGTTTCCCAATCCTAAATTTTTAGGACAAGAGAATACTATTTCCTATTTTTCTTATTTTCCAAATACGAGTGTGGTATTAGAAATAGATCTTTAATTCAATAGATCTCTATGGTTCATGATAATATGAAAAGTAGCCTTTATATATGCCAAGAAATTGGACTATGTCAATTGATACCAAAACATGTATAATGGACAAACCTTCAGGGCGTTGAAGTATATAGTCTTCTAACAATGGGCGAAGATTCTCATAAAGCTCGGCCATTCCAAAGCCAGTCTCTGCTGATATTGCAATTGGATCACCAAATCCTAAGGTGTATGCTTGACCAGCCTCCGCGGTAAGCGATCCTTGCTCATCAAGTGATTCAGATTTATTCATCGCCACAATGGTTTGAATTCCATGTGCATGCCTCCGGAGCCACTTTCCAACTTCCAGGTCGAGTGGCTGCAATCCATCCCTGAAGAGAGGCAGTTTCATCAAGTCATACTCACCGACCAAGCCTTCTTGTAGGGAACATAACTCGTCATCAGTTCAGCCAGAAGGAAAGAGATGCATCGACAATTAAAACAAATGGCATACACCAACCTCACGTCTATCAGCAAGATAGCAAATTGGGACCTCGCAAGCACGTTGGCGGTCATATCTGTCGTCCTACTAAGAATACTTCCCGAAGTGGCTTCCGTCTCCAACCCAGCAGAATCCAACACACGGAACCTCAAATCCCCCAATTTAGCAATGCCTTCTCTGATGTCCCGAGTGACATGATCGTCGGGAGTGTTATAAACAAGAGCCTCCCTCCTCCGAATCAAGCTAGAAACAACGAAAATAAATAAATAAATCAATCAATAGAAGCCACCAAGCACAACAACTTCGAAACCTCTACAATTGCGAAGTTCAGCTCACCGATTAAATAGGGCAGACTTTCCAACGTTTGGACGGCCGACGAGGATCACAGTGGGGAGCAGAGAGGGATCGATCTTAGTAAAATCCACGCGGGGTTTCTTCTTGGCGTGCTTGTTCTTCCTCTTCTTCTTCGAAGAGTCGTCCTCGGTCAGAAAGGGAGCAATTCTGGTATCCTCCGAGTTGGGGACTCCACAAAAGCGGAGAAGGTGGAGGTGCAGCCATGCTGGCGGAGATCGGCGGAGGCCGTGGATAAGATGGGTAGTAGCAGAACAGGAGACAAGAGGTAGAGGGTTTGAGATGGGAGATAGAGGGAAGAGTGGAACAAAACCGCCACGGGTTCTTCTTGAAATGGTACGGAGGAAAAGCAGCGCCATGAGCGAGCGGGGGAAGGAAAGCGGTAGGCATGGGGCAGCACAGGCGGCGACGAGGGTTTAATAAGGCTAATTTTCCGAGCCGCACCGTTACTTTGCGGAAAACCCCAAAAGAATAGATAATTATTTTTTCAAAAAATCTTACTATATTATTAAAAATCTGGTCTCAATATTAATTATTTTCTAATTAATTTGGTGAAGCCTCCGAAATTACAATAATAACTCTTTTATTTTTTTCACATTAAAAAAATTTTAAGATCTATTAGTAATTTTAATTAGGGGTCTAGAGTTCGAAACTCAGCTACGACGCATTATTGAGAGTTTTTCTCGTTAATTAACCATGGATCTAGAGTTCGAGACTCAGCTGCGGCGTATTATTATAAATTTTTTTGATTAATTAATCAGGGATCTAGAGTTCGAGATTCAGCTGCGGCTTATTATTAAGAATTTTTCTGATTAATAGGTATTTATGCATTATGCCCTACCATGATTTTCTTTAGTCCCACATCTTAGGATTAATAACATTGTTAGCGGAGAAGTTTCAATAAATACCTTCGATCGATAACATTCAAAAGCAACATTTCTGGACCTTTTGGTCAAGATCAAGTGTAGCATATGTTATTACACTACTAGAAAACTAGACTTTTGAGACAAAAATTTTAAGACAGTGACAAAATTCATCCCAAATACTAAGTAATTAAGACGGTAATAATAGATGTCTCAAAATTTTACATAGAGACATTAAATTTAAGACAACATTTAAGATTTTGTCTCAAATTTAACTAAATAAGACACCTAATAAAGACAGTTAAAATTATAATTATATAAGACATTCAAATAAGACGGTAAAAAAGTATTTGTCTCAAATTCTCTTGATCATGGTTCGTCAGAACGATCACAGTAACTATAAGATACAATAATAAAATAATAAGTGTTATTGGACAAATAACCTTTTTTAAATTTTTGAGGTTTTTTTGAAATTTTTTGAGATTTAATCGGAGTCCGTATACTAAATTTAAGGAGATAAATTTATTAAGCTTAGGAAAAAAACTTTTTTAAAATATCACGTGTGAGTTAAGCGTTGAGTTAATTGAATTCATTAAAATTAAAATTGAAATATTTAACTTTTTTTTAACCTAGTTATAAAGATTAAAAAATTCTTTAATTTTCCCCATTCCTTCTCTTCTCCCCTCAAATGCGTCGGCTCCCTTCTTTCGCCGCGATCCGCCCAACGCCGCCGACTGATGCTGCTGGTCGATGCCGATGCCAGCCTCTCCCTCTCAAGATCGCCCTCCGCCGCCCTCCATCATCAGATCTCTGTGGGCACCGCGAGTACCAGAGTCGTCACCGCCGAGTCCAGCCGTCGCCGCCCCCTCTCGTGCCCTAGCTCTCTTCTACCCTGATACGGATCTCAGAGTTGTTGGATTGTAGTTGTCGTCTCTCTACATGTAAGGACAACACGACAACGTCACAGCCATCGTCGTAGTGAGAGGCGACAACACCGCCTCTATTCACCTTTCGTCCAGTGCCCTAGATCTCTACTACCATCACCGTGTCGACGCCATTTCTTCGCCACTTGCCTCGCCGGTGGGTTGTTGCTCTTGGCTGACCTTTCTTCCTCACTGCCAGCAGTCCCTCGTGCAGGTCATCGCCAGGATTGAGCTCCATTTTCACCATAGTAGCATCCGATGTCTTCACCGAGTGGTAGTGGACCTGTTTTGAGTAAGCTTTGTTTAGAAATATGATTCATGCTTAAATTAAGTAATCTGAATTATTGATTGGTTCTTGGATTAATTAAGATTTGAATTTGGGGAAATCTTGATTTACAGAATTAATGTAATGGTGCCATGATCCTGGGTAAGATTTTTTTACAAAAGTTGGATAAACCATATCACTATGTAACCTATTTCTTGGTAGGGTAACCAATATCAAGATGATCAACTTGTGAATTAGTTTTATATAGATTTATGAAGTGTTTAATTATTTTTTAAATTTATGGTATTATTTGTCACCCCTCTTTGATGGCCCTTTTTTACTTATTGTAATTTACAAGTCTTTTATGTTTGTTAAATTTATAGGAGAAACTAACATTGGAGTTACTAAAAAATGAGGAAGAGGCCCAATTCAAGGGGATTGGGTAACTAACAGGTATATTGGTAGTTGTTTTCATATGATTTTTTTCTAGTTTCATTAACAATTTTAGATTGTTTGTATTGTTTATATACATAGTTGCAAAAATGCGGATTATGTGTACATGTGAAATAATCCAATTATCTGTCAACATCTTTAATATCATATCTTTCATCATAATTGTCAAGCATCTAATTTTTTTCTTGAATAATAAATATCAGTCGACCACACATGATATATAACTTTTATATTCATAGATATTTTCTGATGATAGATGATTGTCAATCATTTAGTTTTTTCAGAATATAAATAGTAGTCGACCACACATGCATGATGTATAATTTATATATTCTTATCAATTTCTAACTGTGGACAAAATATTTGTTGCTTCATTTTCTTTAAACTATATCATTGACATGCACAATATATCACATAATGTACTCATGCACATATCTGTCAAACTATGTTTTTATAATACTAAAACTTGAAATTATTCATGTTACTTCATTCTATTCCTCCATCATTCTTTTTGTTCATGTACCACCTTAAGAAAGATGATTATGTGTTAGATAATGAGATTTCTTATTGAAAAGTTTTATTTATTGATTTTTCTAAACAATATATATTATAAATCATCTACACCTCTAATAAGAGTTTTTTTTTTAATGTTCAGGATTTTGACGAAGAAGGATTATAGAAGTTATCTTCGGATCATGAGTTATTTTTTAGGCTCTCTCTTGTATAACTTTCATGGAAATAATAGTTTGTTTTCTTATCAAACTAATGATGGATATGTAAATATTTCTATTATTGGATGAATGTTGGAATTAAACATATGTACTGACTTGTAACTTTCTAATGAATTTTCCTTTGTTTTGAAATGATAATTCAATAAATTTGATCTAGATTACTTTGTATATTAAATGTTCTTTTAAGATTATTAATTTTTGTCACAAACAGTGCACCTAACAAGTCAAAATGTTAGGGACAGTAATTTACTGTCTTCACTTTATTTGAGACGGTACATTACCATCTCAATTTAAAGTCTCTAGTTTTTTCACAGGATAAGACATAACATTTGAGATAAAAAAATAATTGTCTTAAATACTTTTAAGACAATTGAACAACCGTCTCATCACCGTCTTAAATAACATTTGAGACAGTACAACTGTCTCAATATTTTTTTGAGATGCTTGTATTGGGGACGACTACATTACCGTCTCATCACCGTCTCAAAAACATTTTGAGACGCCAAATTTATAATTTAA
>JBAMIE010192201.1:0-11902 GCA_037177295.1 Kaempferia parviflora | reverse complement strand
TCAAGTTTTTCTTCTCCACATTATTTGCTTGTGTGGATACTTCTAGAGGGGTGTTGTCCTTACACCCTTGGGATCCGACGCATCTTGGACGAGCGAGAAAGCGAAGGGCTTCGCGGCAAGGGTAAGAAACTTCCTTCTTCTTATTCGAAGGTTTTTATGAAACTCATACGTGGTTTTCGAAACGGGTTTTCTCGCACGGATCTACGGCTTTGGGTTTCCGAGGTTTCCGCAACGCGAAAAAGCGGTTTTTACGGCTCAGAAAACCCAACACTGTTCATAAGTCAAACTGCACTTTTAACCCTGCCAAACAGTGTTAGAGGCATACAATCGATCTACCCTGCAAATATAGAGTTAGTACAATTAAGTAAGGGTAGTAGTAATTATGTTTTGTCCCTCTAGTACTAAAACTTAGTCAAAAGAACTCAGCTTAGAATTCCAAAATGGTTCTAAGCTGGCTCGATGCCTATTGTTCCCTCGAACAGGAACGCGTCCTCACTTGTCATTCTCCTCTAGTGGCTCACCTAACTTACCTTCCGTAGGACATTCGGAACTCTACCACCAGAATTGAATATCCAGATCACTCACACCAGAATCGTACATCTGGATCGCTACACCAGGAATCAGACATCCTGGATCGCCCACACTAGGAGTCAGACATCTTGGATCGCCTTACACCAGGAATCGAACATCCCGGATCGTCCTCACCGGGAGTTGAATATCCCAGATCGCAAACCTCGGGATTCGAACATCCCGATATGCCAGATTCGAACCTCTAGACTTTTTCTGCAAACTCCACAGACTTATTAGATCACACAGATTCTAACTTTAACTTATTTGTCATTTATCAAAACTAAGTTTGACTATCTGTGCAAACTGCACCAATAATCTCCCCCCTTTTGACTGAATGACAACCTGGATTAAAGTTAAAAAATACCCAAAAAACATGATATTGCTTTAAAATGATATAGAAAATGAATAACTGCAATTTCTTCTAAAATTCATTCATTTTCTTACTTGAAATAATGTCTAACTTTACCCTAACTCTCCCCCTTTAGCATTTATCAAAAAAATCAGTAGGGAGGTAAGTCAAAACAATAGAAAGTATAATAGTTCGTCTATGGGATTAAAAAATAATAAAGTAAAATACCAGAAAAAGCAATCTTGAAATATGAATTAGTTTGAAAAAATTTATTAAGTTAAATATTTGGAAGCTAAGTAGGTTTTGAAAAACATTTATCAAGTAAAACATTTTAAAACTAAGTAGTTTTTTGAAAAACATTTATCAATTAAACATTTATCAATTAAAACATTTTGAAACTAAGTAGTTTTTGAAAAATATTTATCAATAAATTTAGAGTGTCTTTAAAATATTTTTCAAATAAGAAGTTTTCCAAAGTGTGAAAAATACTTTTCTAAATCATTTTTTAAAGAATAGATAAAAAAATAATTTAAGTAATTTGAAAGTAAATTTTCGAGAATAATGTTTGAATGTGGTCTCAAAATCATTTTTAAAGAGAATTTTTATTTAAAATTACTTTGAAAATTAAAAGAATTCCCCCTAAGTAAAAAACTTTGAAAAATATTTTTTAAAAAATTCTTTCAAAAACTGAGTTTAAAAAGTATTTTGAAAAAGACTAAGTATTTTAAATAGAAAACAATAAATAAAAAGTAAGGCTCCCCCTTACCAAATATAGATTAAAAATCATTTTAACTGTCTGAACTTTGGCTACTTGACTGACTATCGATAGGATAGTAGCTTCACTTGTTTAGTCAAGTTAAATTAAAAGTGTCCAATTTTAATTTGGCTTACTTTCTTATTTACTATAAATGAGTATTTATAACCCAAATTTGTATTGATGCACTGATATAAATATTCTTATGTCCAGGCAAAGTTCTAAGCATCTCACACCAATCTATGTTCCGAATACACAAGCAAGATAGACCTAGTGTGCTTGTGAGATGTTGGTTACCTAAACCTATAGGAACATGATATTTACGGTTCAGGCCTAAGCTAAGTCCAAGTAGTAACCGTTTTAAAATCTAGGAAATTGGTGATTTTTAGAAATAGATTTTTCCTAAAATTTAAAAATAACCAAAAAGAAATGAAAAGAAAGACAATTTCATCCTATTCTATTAAGCACATTCCAAGTTGTCTACGAAGGTTACTGAATTTTGATTCAGCAAGTGGTTTAGTGAAAATGTAAGCTAAGTTAGACTTGGACTCAACATAGTTGAGTTCAATGTCTCCTTTAGTCACATAGTTTCTTATAAAGTGATGTTTTATTTCTATGTGTTTTGTTCTTGAATGATGTACTAGATTTTTTGTTAAATTGATTGAATTCAAGTTATCAATAAGTAGTTTAACATTTTTGTAGTCTAGGTTGAAGTCATTTATTAGTGTGTGCATCATCCAAAGTAGTTGAACTGCACACTCACCCATTACTATGTATTCTGCCTCAGTAGTATATAAAGCAACACAGTGTTATTTTCTACTAAACCAGCTGACAAGTAATGATCCAAGGAACTGACATTCACCACTTGTACTTTTTCTATCAAGTTTACAGCCAGCATAGTCTAAGTCAGAGTATCATATAAGGTTAAAGGTAGTTGTTTTAGGGTACCACATTCCAATGTTAATTGTGCCTTTTAAGTATCTGAAAATTCTTTTTATATGGGCGAGATGTGATTATTTGGCACAGGTTTGATATCTAGCACACATACTAACTGCAAAAAGTATATCAGGTTGACTTGCAGTTAGGTAAAGGAGACTACCTATTGCACTTCTATAGTGTTTAAGGTCAACAGGTTTGTCATTTGGATCACTATCTAAAGTTGTATTTGTCGCCATTAGTGTATTTAATTCTTTTGCATTATTCATTCCAAATCTTTTAAGTAATTTTTTTGTGTATTTGTGTTGATAAATATAATTTCCTTCACTTGTTTGTTTGATTTGCAATCCTAAAAAGAATGTTAATTTTTCTACTAGGCTTATTTCAAATTCTTGTTCTATTAGGATTACAAATTCATTTAAGAATTCTGAATTTGTTGATCCAAATATTATATCATCTACGTATATTTGGGATATAAAGATATCTTGTCTAAGTGATTTTACAAAAAGATCGCATTGGACCACTTGAGACATGATTACACCAATAATCTTCTTCTTTTTGATATTTAGTAATCCATTTTTAATTGTTAGAGTAGTGCTCTATCCCCTCATTGTTTATTTTCAATCCTAGAAGATCTTTAGAAGTTTTGTCCAAAACTGATAGATTGACTAAACCTGGTCAAACTTTTTTAAAAAAAAACTTCTGTCAGGTTCCTTAAAGCATTTTATGTTTAAGTCCTAGAACACCATCTAGTATTTTTTATCAAAAATCATTAAATGGTTCTAAGTCAGACAAATATTAAACAAATGAGCCCTCTATTTGTATTCCTTATCGCATCTATTATTATAGATGCTCTTATTTTTATTGTTCGAGTACTAGAAGCCATTGTGCAACAATGCTCCTAAGTGGCTTGAGGAAATTATTAAAGAAATAATACTTCTAAGTCATTGGATTTAACCACATTGCTTTATCTCTTGACGTGTGGCAAAGACTTCAAAATTATGTTAGTTTGAGTTATTAATATGTGTACATCAAGTTTGCTTGCACATGGAGTGTTGACTTGACTAGTTCAAGTTGTGATGGATGACTTAGCATGACTATGTGGTTTTGGTTTGATTCAATGGCTTATAGTTCTTGTAAGAGGTGGACTCAGTGGTTACCAGTGAAGGATGGTATGAAACATTTGAGAGAAAAAAAATAAACTTAGCAAGGTAGACTATAGGATAAGAAGTTCATTCGATGTCCTCAATCAATCTCGGTGCATATGATAAGAAGTTCATCAAGAGTTCTTTGAACCACTTCACCACATTTGATGGCTATTCAAAGGAGCATCCTCTAGATACCAGTCAAGGGAACTTAGAGAGCTACTTAAAAGACAATGGTGCTTACTATTTGTGGGGTCCCTTCTGAGCTTACTAGATGGTTAATTAGAGAATTCAAGTGTGGTTAAGCCATCTACCACACTCTGGTTCTTTGCAATGAAGTGGTCAATAAGAAGGAAAGCTTGCCTTTTGATCCAACCAAATAGAAGAATGAGGGATTTGAGTTTTTAGTATGTTACACATTGTCGTTGATTTACTAATGATTATTACTATCGAATGACGCCTATTTGCAATAGGTAGTCTCTTTGATCACCTTGGAACATTGGTTGGCGATCTAATTTTGCAGCAACTCCACTTCATTAGATATTACAGCAAGGTTGTTCCACCCTTTATATCTTCTTCATAAGTTCAATTGAATGTGTCATTTTTAGCCTTTTAAGATGAACATGGAACCAAAGTTATAAATCTCTTTGAGAGCTTTTACACACTTATAACTCACTAAATAACTCTCTAAATTTCTATGCTCATTAAGATCAAATGCTCAAAGCTCTTCTTGTTGAAGTCTACATTTTGGTCCAAGTCATTAATAAAATTAAAGACTGATAATAGTTGTGTTGCACCACAACAAAAGCTCATATAAAGCAAATATCTTTGCAAGAGTTACTATCATCAAAACGAAATAGCATCTTTCACCATCGAGCAAATGCATCAAATGATAATTACAAAAGTGACTGGGATTTTTCCAAGAATAAAAAACTGCATAAACAAGAAAGATCATCTGTGGAGATTTCCTATAAGATTTTACTATCCGCGAAACTAAGAAATTACTATTTCCTTGCAGAATGGTAAAGCTCCAAGTAGTCCAGTGCAGGTCGATTCCACGACCAGTCTTGCTCCATGACACGCTTGCATAATGAGGAGAACCACTCCCGGGCATCAAACCAAGCAGAGAATGCTCTGGAACATCACATTATATGATGCAATAATTTGGTTGTTAGTTGCAAAACATAGCGGTTTCTCTTTACCAATGGAAGTATAAATAAGCTATCAGTATCAAGCACAAATTAAGCAACAAACATACATTTTCTAAGACAAAAGTTGCTAGAACAGGTAGCACAACATCAGAATAATGGTATACAAATCAAACAAAAATGTCAGAAATGTGAGCTGTGATCTACTTGATTGCTTGGTAAACAAAATCAATAGTCTGGCCCTACACTTAGCTTTGTAGTAATGATGATTTCAGGTTAGATAAAAATTTACTTAATTATTGTTGATCTGCTAAAATAGCATCTAGTTCCTTTTTCAAAGAATGCACAGCATTTAGTTGAATCAAGCAAATCTGATCAATGTCACGGAACCTCAAGCATATACCAATCACACTTCTGGCTTAAGAAATAATCAATGGAAAATCAGGAAGCTGGACTAGTGTAACATGCCTGTTGAGAGCATAGTCGACTGCACCAGCATCAGTTCCATCAAAGCTGAATCCATTTGGTTCAAGGCCTTGTGCTTGAGCTCTCTCTTTATCATTGTCAACGTCAAAAACAGTATCATAAAGTCCTGTAGAATACAATACCTTGACGTAAAATATTTGAAGAAAATAAACAGGATTCCTTGTCAAATATAAATAGTAACAAACCACAGAAATTATAGACAACCAATTTACACGTCACACTTTACATATGAACTATTCTGCTATTAGGAAATTGCATTAATGAAAAAAACCAAACACTACAATCCTTTTTGGCCTTTTGGGATCCATGCAAGATTATTTATAATAAATAATCTACAACTTGACCAGATTTGATTTCTATCTCTTGCCTAATTAACTCATTATCATAAAGCCACGTGTTTTCAAGGAGTAAGCTATCGTTGCCTCCCTATTCAGTTGCTTGCTGAATTTTACCATTAAGCTCTTGCCTATGTAACTATCTATAAGTTTTATAGATCAACTATTCACATGTAATTGTGCAAGTGTTAAAGTAAACACTAACATGGCCACTAGATTATTTTTTACCTTCCATATTACTCTTATCGGGAATTCATGACTTCATACTGTTGCTTTAACAAAAATGAATAACTGAGACTTTTAGAGAACTCACCTCCTGTTTTGCGAACTACAGGAATGGAGCCATATCTCATAGCTATAAGTTGGGTCAATCCACAAGGTTCAAAAAGAGATGGAACGAGAATAAAGTCGGCACCAGCATAAATCTGAAGGACAATGCATTAGATCTCTTATATCAACGTGGGTGAGCACCTCCCAAGAGCAGATAAACGTCTTACCAGATGTGAAAGAGGTTCATCGTAGGTCAAGCAAAAGCGTGCACGATCAGCATGTGAACTGTGCAACTGATTTGCCAAGTTAACAAAATCATCCTGAATACGAGGATCTGGAGCTGAACCAAGAAGAACAACCTGCAACAAGGTCACTAGACATGATAAGAGAATTAACTAAATATGGTAAATATAAGATGTGCTGATAGGAAAACCATAAAAACATTGCTCTAAGCAGAGAAATCCCTGCCTGTCCATTTCTCTCAAGTGTTCGCTGAACAGCATGTTTGATGAGGTGAATTCCCTTCTGAACTGTTAAGCGGGAAATAATACCTACTAAAGGAAGGTCCGATCTCTTCAATCCAAGTCTTTCCTGCAATGCATTTTTAGCAGCCTTCTTACCTTCCACCACATTCTCGGCTGTGTATGACACCTAAAATTCCATGAAATAAACAAAGATGTAGATATATTAGAATTTTTTTATTGAGAGATCAGTAACTTTTTTTTTTTTTTTTTTAAGTAAAAGCTTCTGTATACTTCGACCAAGAGCTTCACAAGACATCAACTCTCTTAGCCCAACTGGAAATTAATGATATAACCATGTTCTAAGTTGGTAATAGTAATTCTTCAGTCTTTTCAGTTCATTCATGGAGAGATAAATATGTTTCAAGGTACTTGTAAAAGAGACATTGCACGACAAGCCCTAGCATCCAAGGACATGAGAATCAGATGTTTTCTGAAGAATCTCTTCTATCATGAGTTTATGACTGCTTCAGTCTGAAAGAATATAAAATTCCCTGCTCTAACTTGATACTCCCCAACCAAGCTTTAGAGAAGCAGTGAAACTAGTCATAATTGGCTCTTCGCTAGATATTGTTCTACAGCTAGAGCCAAAGTCCCAATAGACTATGCCAAAGGAATTAGCTGGTCATTTGGAACCAGATCATATGCATTAGCTGAACATTTAAAGTCAGCAGACTGCCATTTAAAACCAGCAGTTTACATGCATTAGCTGGCCATTTAAAGTCAGCAAATTTTATACGTTAGTTGGTCCTCAAAACCAGCAAATTTTGTTCATTAGCTGGTCATTTAAAGCCAGCAGATTTTATGCATTAGCTGCCATTTAAAGCCAGCAAATTATCATCCAGCTTTTATTATTAATTAGGATATATAGGCTATCTTTTGCAGATTTGTATACAATAGTTTAGCTATTTTAAGGGCTAAAAATCAGGTATGATGGGGATAGAAGGAGAGATTTTTTTCTCCTAAAGCTCTCTAAGTTTTTCATCTTTTTCTGCTCAAAGCCTGCAAAATTTTTTCAGCCTAACCCAATACTAACAGCTATAGCCAAAGTTATGCAACTTTTGGACATTGTGTTGGACTAAGGCCGACTGAAATCACCGCACTTGCATATTTAAGCTATAAGAATCAATCATTTAATTCAGAGTTATGCAAATTCTACAAGCATTGTTAATTTCTCGTGTAGAGATATATTAATGGGAGTCTAAATGACTGCATGATTGATTAATGAAAGTTCTGATGAAAATTCACTTATCCAGTTAGTTAATTTATCATGCTGCCCTAGTGATATTACATTGCAGAGACGGAATCATTGGCATCAACCAGGCAGTAACTACTAACCACTATTAGTTACACTTTACATCTGGATATACTAACTTTAATCATGTTCTCAATAAGAGTATTACAACCAAAATTAGAAAGAAATTGCACGTATAGAGAGATAAATGTAGAAAAATTATGTAGCAGACACGTTGAAAGAGTCAAAGGTGTTACTGGGATGAAGTGATCATTGTATGGGTCCCAGATATCTGGATCAATGCCATTTACAATGCCATGGAACTTGAAGAGATGAGGAGATATTGCAGGATTTCCAGAAATCTCTCTCGAGTATGTTTGTGACACCTGCATTGACATCCAACAAGGATAGGAAAAGAACAAGTTGCAGTAAATAGAAGTGCAAACAAGTGCAATTAAGTAAGATATTTGAATGTTTAAACCTGAATCCATAAATCAAAACAAAACATGTAACATAATAATAGAAGAACTTCATTGTTTACATTTTATAGTTTACATATATGATACCAAGAGGCAACTAGTAGTGGTGTTCAGACCATCTAATTTAATAGGTATGGGTCCACAAAGCAAGATATAATCTGAATTAATGAGGACATCAAAGATTGAAGCCAGAGATACTGAATATACCCAGTATCTTTGATCAGTCCCACATTGCTATGCATCGAATATAATATAAAAACAATTCAGTCATGCTTGAGTTTGAGGCCTACCTTAGGCATAGGGGATATTGATTCTGGATTGAGTAATGACAATTTCAGTGATATTTGACATTTATATATCATTATACACTTGACAACCATTTCCCCAATATAAAAAAAAAGTATTCAAAAGAACAGACAGATCCATCAATGAACTATCAGATTGCAACAAACATATGGAAGAAAAGAAGATATAAACATCTTAAATGTACAAGAAATTAACAAGACAATTTCCAGAATTAAAAGTGAAAAGGAAACTATAGGAAGGGTAACGAAAAATTTGTATACAAGTTTAAAACTATAGGAAAAGGGACAATTATCATAAATTCCAGAAATACTAAAATAATCAAGAGAGCTAGATACTAACAGTAGTAGCTTTGTCAGCAAATTTCATCGCTCTACCAATGTTCTGTATCCCAAACTCTAGATTATGAATTGTAAAGACAACTCGAGAATTACTCAGTCCACAGCGATTGTAGTGTTCTTTAAATAACCATGCTACAGGAGCACTGGACCAATCATGGCAATGTAAAATATCCTGTCCAAGCAACAAAGAAAAGCTTTAGATTTGTAAAGTAAAAATAAGATCCCACAAAGCATATAATATAGGATAAGATCAGTTCGGAAGTAAAGGAAGCATACATAAGAGGTAAACTTGTAATATACCTGGATCATTGAGTCCCAGTTGACACAGGATGTATACCAGTCCAAAGAAAATCAGAATGTAAACTATTCTATGCAGTTGTTGTTGGATGAGATCTCTTGAAATCGATGTTAAGTGGTTTGGGTTTTGGTCAGTCAGCTCATTGGTAAGTCAACAGCTCAAACTGGTGGGATGCCGATATGGCAATATAAATTGCGTCCCTTTAAATACTCAACACACCTTTCCGATTGTCAACACACTGCTTTGGATGGATTGACACAATTTACATACCCTTTAGGCTAAAACCTTTCATCTCAAAGGTGTTACACATGGGCTACTACCTCTACATGAACAACCACAACCACAGAGCACCTCATGTGGTACACTAACACATGAGTACCTAACGTGATTCTAACGAGTTTGATTGCATTTGTCTTGCAAGAAAGTTTTAACTTGAAAACATCGTTGATTCACCACTCCCCCATCTCATAATGTAACTCGTATTTGAATCGACTATCCGCTCCTAACAGAAGCCACCATACCAACCCCCATGCCAAAAAGGGAAATCTTGAAAATTTGCTTATTGATGCTCAAAACAAAAAACTCAGAGGCATGTCATATATTCCTTTTTTTTTTTTTTTGGTAATCTAGGTGTCTAGGTCAAGTAATCCTGGAAGTGGGCAGCCTTCCCCCTATTCACACCAAGTAAATCCGAAAGCACAAGCAGGTCCATGCTTGTAGCCAACTTCCCAAATTTGTCATCCCACTAGAGGCAAATGCCCTGTAGTGTAGTATAGTTGGGATTCGACCGTGGGTGCTTGGGAGTCTATTGAATGCTTTGCTGCAGCACCATGCGGAGGCATCATATATTCTTTCAAGAATAGGACCAAAGGGCTAGAGGGGACTGTTGAAAATTCTTAATTTGTTGATGCCAAAGCTCTTGAACAATTACAAACCATGTCTAATGATTCTACATTGTAAGAAGGGGAGAGCATACACATTTATCACTGGCATGCCTTCTAATCTTATCCAACTCCGTCAAAATCCATCTAGAAAAAATACCAGGGGATAATATATCATTGATGAGAAGCTGTCAAACCCCAGTAGATAGAAACACCTTTTGCCTTGGTTGAAGATGTTTACCACTTTGTGAGATAGATTTTCAATATCCTTAATTTGGTGTTCCATCCTAAGTTGAAACCCTAAGTACTTGATAGACAAAGGTGTGATAGGGAAATTAAGCATGCAATTAATTTTACATCCCATTTGTTGCCAATATTAGAAAGGTTGATTTATCAAGATCAATTTTGAGTTTTCTGAATGACAAGAAAGCTTCCAAAGTAATTCATAAATTGCAAACTGCTTGATGATTCACCTTGGAGATTGATACAATGTCATTGGTTAAATGAGTATTAGAAACCTTAGTGCTTAACACTCCCAGAGAACCCACCAAAGATAGCTAAGTGAGTATTCACAGTTCAGGACTAGAATTAAATAAGGTGACAATAAATCACCCTAATGAAACCCCTTACCATAGGAAACCATCCACCTATTTGATAGCTGGTAGTCACTGCTCCCCTGGTAGTACTAACAATACCAAAATTTAAAAAATCCATTGTTGAAGGAATGGAGAACAAGGGCATGTTCCAATGTCAAATGTCATTTCATAATCTATCTCGACGACCACTATCACTTCATGTACTGTTTTGTGCTACTTGATAAGTTCTGAAGGACATATAACACAATCAACAAAGCCCCTCCCTTCTAAGAAAGCAAACTAATGCCCCCAGATTAAATCTGAGATGAAAGATTTTAGCCTAAGTGTAACACTTTGGGAAAATTTACATACTCTTTGGGTAGCATGTTGTGATGTTGACACACCCCTTTGGATATCGACATACCTAGGCTAAGTTTATCAGTTCAGATACGAGATTCATGGTCAAGGCAAGGATTATACTATCTCTCTCTAAGTTATTGTTGCCCCATCTAAATAATTATGGTTTATCAGCCTAGATTTTGATAGTGTCACACTATTCCCACAATTCCATTTGGCACCGTGCAAGCAAGCATTGAACAACATTGCTTCGATGTGATTGGCACTGACATTCTTTTATGTGCAATTACTGCTCATCTTAGAATTTTCTTGATTTTAGTCAAACACGAACAAACATTAATGTAAACGCGGATTAATGTTCATGTGCCTGCAACCATAGACCACACTCAAGTACAAGCCCATGTCCTCGTCAAATCAAGCTAACCCAAAACTATGAATATCATAGTTTCCTCCATCACTGAATACTTTGGGACATTAATTTCTCATTTACCATAGCAATTGGTTTACAATAGTTCGCTTGCGAAAAAACCTGTCCATGTCGCTATTCAACCAATTGATTAAAAAAATAATTATTTCCAATTGTTGTTATACCAAATGTTATGCCGAGCATAATTGTCAGATCACTTATTATTACTGATCAGCACAAAATAGACAAGAATGTTATAATCACACTAGCATCACACAGGAAGGAGACATTACTGAATGACTTGAATTCACCCCAATGGAGAAACACAAGGGAAGGTGTGATTTAACCACCAATATCTGAGTCAACACAATACCAAATAAACCAACTGTGAGGCTTTTGAGCATATAATTTGTGCTAAATTAGGGATGATTTGATTAGATTAAATATGTCATGATTTTATTTGATTGAAATAAATTTAGGAAGGTAATTATTAGGATTAGAATATTTCCTTATT
>JBAMIE010192192.1:0-11904 GCA_037177295.1 Kaempferia parviflora | reverse complement strand
CTATTCCCAGCAAGAGCGATATCCCGAAAAAGATCACGGCGTCATCCGGCGACGGGCCCTCGTTCTGATTGAGATTCCCGGAGTCGTTGCGTGATGAAGCCTCCGCGACCGCCGCCATTCTCCACCTTCCCTGACCTCGGCAAGCCAGCGTCGCCACCCCCAAATCCAAAACCTCGCCAAGAGATCGCCACCGCACCTCCCTCCCCTCCTTCCTTCCTTCCTTCCTCTACTTATCAGATCCAAAAATCAAAAACGGCCACGTTCCCGCCTAGAAGAGGACAAAATAGAAAAAACAGGAAGAGTTATCATTTATTCCGTTCTCAGAAGACTTATCATTTCTGTCTTACTGACACCTTTTAACGGTCATTAAAATATTCTTCAACAATTTATAGCGATTAATAAATCGTAAAAAAAACTCAGAATTTTAGCCGAAATATTTTAATTGTATCCTTATTTCTTATTAATTTTGAGATATCATTAAAATGTTTTTACAAGTTCTAAGTATTATATTAAAATATACGTTGTTAAAAAAAATTACCATTAAGTTTTTTTTGTTAAATATATCAAAAAAGACCATTAAAAATATATTGAAAAAATATAGGGTTTTTATCGAGAACTCACCTAAAGTTCTGGATTTTTCAAAAGGCACATTGTAATAAATTAAAGTAAACTCACCTTTAAACCCTAAATTAAAGTAAATCCAACTAAATCAAATTAAATCAAAAAGTTTCATACGAAAGTCATGACTTTACAAAATTTATTTTACAAAAAAACATCATTAAACTTTAATAAAAAATAAATTTAGTCTCGCCTTCTCGTCGTGTTTCTAAGGACATGAATTTGATTGTTCTTAATATATTAGGTTAAATTAATGTTTAGTTCATATCCTCAAATATTAATTTGAGTCAATATATTGAGAGTGATGATTTTTTTAAACACAGATAAAATCTACCGATAGATCAAACGACCTCGGATTAACATGAAACTAACTCCTATGTATTCGTCTAATTCTCATGATTATATCAATTTGACATAATATTATAAGAACAATGATTTTTTAAACATAAATTAAATTTTTTCAATACACATTCACATTTAAAAAATCATTGTTCGTAATATATTAAGTAAAATTGATATTTGAGAGCATGAATATAATTAGGAGAACTATACAAATATATAGGAATTAGTTTCATATCAATTCAAAATTGTTTGTAAAGAAAAATTGATTCGATTGGTAAAAAAATTAGTAAATTAATTTTTAAATAAAAATTAGTAAATTAATTTTTAAATAAAAATTAATTCTATTATTTTTTATCAATCGAGACTAATTAGAAGTAAAATAAAAAATGGATATGTAATTTAATAATTCCTAATATAATAACTTCGTAAACTTATCCGGTAAAAAAACTGTAAAAACACTATCCCCGCTCTTCTAAACTATTATAAAAGGACCGTTGTACAAGCAGTGGAGGTACACTTACAATACAATTTTACTAGGCCACCTTTTTTTCGGGTTTTTCTCCTGTTAAACGTGGAGGGATTTTTATCGAGATCCGCCTTTGACTCCGTTTCTAATTTTTCTCGGTGTTCATAATTAAAAACAATTAAAAGGTGATTATCTTCCTCTGATGTGTCCTTATCTCTAAACTATAAAAGAAAATAAATCCTAAAATCAGCTTAAGCTTATAATTGATCGTCATTAATTAAGAAATAAGAGAGTACTTTTTTTCCGATAACATGCGTCCGGAAATTAATTCGCATCGGAGCTCGGCATGTGTCCAGCGCCCAGCGGGCATCCTTAAATTTCCTCGTTGCTCGATCCGACCCAATAAGAGCCATGGACGGATCAAGTCGTATCTGATGGCGGTGCTATGCTTCAATCCTCCTAAGAGACAGCTCATCCGATGATCTCCATTGGATCACTATAGTTCATTTAAAATAGTCCTATAATTTTAATTTACTTAAAGTTAATCTCTTATATTATTTTTTGATAATATTTTTTAAATAAAATGTATGAAATGATGAACTTACCTGTTTTTTACTATATTTCATTTAAATTCGGCATGTCCGAGCATATAATTTATTATACTTTAACTATTTACACTAATAGTTAGTAGTTATCTATGATTTAACTCCTCCGTGTTAATCTAGGGACGGATTGGCGGGGTGTTGGAGGTAAACGAATCACCTCTTGTCATATTTAAACACATTAAAAAAAAATCATCGCTAACATATAAGTATTGAAGTAAAATAATTCCTAAATTATTAAATAATATATATAAAATAATATATATTTTATAAAATTATGATAAATAAAAAAAATTAATTTTATTTTTACAATTTGCCTACAAATATATACGAATATATAAAGAAGATAATTTTTCAATAATATAAAGGTAAGTCTTAATCTATATAAATTAGAACTTTCTTAGTTGATTATTAATATAATTGAAAGACTACTTTTCTATATACCCAATTAAATAAAATCCCACTAAAAATATTAAATGTCGTCTAAATATTTTATTTATATAAAATAAGTTTCATACTAGTTATATACTAGTTATATCTTTCTCGTTACAATATTCATCCAATTTAACCTGCACTAACCCCTAAACCATCAACTCTTTGACTGCCATTCTCAATTCTAAACCATCTAACAAAATTATAATTTCATCGTACAAGCTTTGAAAGTCACAGAGTCTTAAATAAAGCTCAACTCACAACATTTGATGATATAGTAATTATACTTTAAGAAAATTGAAAAAAAAAAAAAAAACAGAACAAAAACATGCATAACTAAGATGTTAGTTTATCTAAATTTTAAAAAGCAACCCACCTATGGTCTGGAAAATATCCTTCCATGGAAAATATTAATGCCAGTAGATGCAAATCACTTTTGCAAGTTCATTCAAGATTTAAGATGAAAATATTAATTTAAAGAGATTCTACAAACTTGGAAGGTTTTCTCACAAGTCATAACCAATGAAATGCAGAAACTATCAGAAATGATGTGATTCCACTCTCTTTGCTCCAAAAATGTTTCCTTGTAGTTCCCGACTATCACATCATTCTCTGTACCTTCTCTTCTACTAAACATTTTCTGTCAGGTCGCTTGCTAGCTTCTTAGTAACAGCAGCTTGCTGCTCTGGGCTGGGAGCACTATGGATGTCGCTTGAGCAACCATTGCTTTCTAGCTTGGGTCTAGTCGACTCTGCTGTACTCTTTGGGAATGTCTTCTGCTGGATTTTTGGAGATGCATCGCCATTACAAATTGGTTTGTCAGGCAAAGTAACTACTTGCGAAGCAAGGATGGCTTCAGTTGATGTAAGTTTTGGTGGTGGGGGATGAATAGACCCAGGGGGGAGGAAGACTCCAGTGCCGGAAACAGACTGTCGGTGGCCAGGGTGGATTGGAGGAGCTGACAACGTAGGTGCAGGGAAAGGCGCAGCTGGCAGAGGGTGATTTGGTTGCACAAATAAGGCACAGCTTGATGGATGTGTCCTTCCGGATAATGGATCAAAGGTTGGATGTCCGGAGAACAAGCCTTCAGATATGAGAGTCTTCTTGGATACAGACTTTCCCAAAGTTAGAAGGATTCGCTGCTTGCGAAGGGAAGGGATAGCACGTCTGGCTAGATCAGCACTTTTCCCTTGCATCACGATAAGAGACCTGAAGGAAAAACAAAGAGAAATGGCTACAGATTAATTCCACCAATCCATTGTGCATACACTGAAGGTTTCTGACTTTTTAAGAAAATCTAAAATAGACACTCCAGATTGGAGCAACAAAGCTGAGATAGGACCGTCTTTCATGCATTTTTCAATGCTAGCTTCCGTAATAATTAGTATGCACATTATTATAGGCATTCTAGAAAGTCGTCATGTTGTGATATCAACAAAATAGATAATTTTGTCAAGTGTTTACACTTGAATAATCTACCAATATGTAAATTATGATAATAGTAAATCAAATCTAAGCCTTGCTTGTTGATTTCTAGTCGACCATTCCTACTAAAATTAGAACCACGATAATTGTTGATAGTAAAAAATAAATTAAAATTCCATACACCTATGTTTGGCATATCATGGGATTGTGAGATGTTCTGGCAACAAACTCATATGAAAGAAATCTATTAATTCTTATTACCTAAACAATCATATCATAATTTTTTTATCAACACAATTTTATTTAAATGGAAATGAAACATAAAATAATAAAATAAAAAATTAATTGCAAAAGTTAGTATCTTTCATAATTGTTTGTGAACATTTGGAATAAGATTTTCTATGGCAATACTATAAAAATATCAGTCTCAAGTCGGGAAGGAATGGTCGTGGATTGTACTAGCGAATGACAATTATTGTAAAATAATATCAAAAGCTTTATAGCATGGATCTTAATTTCAATGGATGGATACTATCCACATAGTCAACCTCAATTAGTTGGAACTCATGACTTGTTTGTGTTAATTCTTCTCAATTAGTTGAGTGTTTGATGATTTTAATTCACATAGCACATGGATTAAAAAACTCCAAGTCTTTTGCCAAACATCCGATAAATTTCCCTTAATGGGCGGTTATGGTTGTGCTTCCCGATTTACCAGGGCGTAAGTCGATACCTAGTGCCAACTAAAAAAAACTCCATTCTAAGCATTACCCGGTTTCTAAGGAGCTTAAGATTATGATTGCCTTAATAGCTTAAATAAACAATACAAAACTTGGGACATACAAATTTTGGAAAACATGCAAAGATCCATTCTAACAAACCAACTAAAATTGCAGACTTCATCTACTATAGCAACTTTCCTTAAAAAATATTTACACAATTCTAGTTGCTGATCCAAGGCTATGAGGTCTCAGATACATTCATTGTTAACCATATTTGGTTCCCAACTCATGCTAGATTACATGACTAAAACCCTTGAAGTTTTCACATGAATTTCCCCCCAACTCTATGAATGAACAAATAAAATAGTATTCAATATGTTCCTCAATCATACTCTGGTTATGATTACCATTTCTGTCGCTAAAGATTGTTTATATGAAGCTAGAGGTTTTCACTCATGTTTTCATACGTTCAAATATAATGGTTAATTGAAGACATGGCTTTAATACCAAGAAACCAAAACCAAAACACAAAACTGGACACTAAGCTTAATCACTGGATAACATAAAGATTAGAAAAAGGAAAACATATCTTAAACCACAGAAAAAAAAAAGAGATTTATTTTGAGACTAGAATTTCTCCCATATAACACTAAATAGTAGAAGAGTGAAAAAGGGGAAGCTTCAACAAAGGAACATACCCCGCAGTGAGAGAGAGTTTCAGTGAACCATTGTAATCTCCCCTTTGATCTAATCCCATTGCTCGGCCATATACAAAATTACACTCAGTCAATAATAAGTGGCATACAGGTCTACCATACCACAGCGGCCATGAGTGAGGTTGTGAATGATCTCCCTTTACATAAGCAGCCATGTTAGTTTGCATCTAAACAAGTTCCCGTATCAAAGCACCAGAATAAGTTTTACCTCATTAAAGAAATCAATAGTACAAAAATCAGGTTTCATAAGAAATATTTGCAGTTGAACCAAACGATCAAGCACATCCTTCAGTAAACTAGGAAATTTGTCATCCACTTCTCTCTCTGTAAATGTTTGAACTTAAATTAGAGGATTTAATATACGTTGAAGGATAAATGATCGACCTCATTTGACTAGACTCAGAAATTACCTATAGTAAATCCAGTACTTTCATCTTCTGGAGGTCCCTCAGCAACTGGGGCACCTAATTGAATCATTTCTCTTCCATGTCCCTTCATCGGTCTTTTCAGAACTACCAGTGTTTGACCTGCTCATAATCATTCCATGCATGTAAAATAGAATTTAATACAGCTGGCTTTATCTTGAAAACCAATGGAAGCTTAAAGATGTTTCTAAGATAAAAAAAGAGAAGCGTACAAATTTCTTGCAAAACTAGTGAATACCATTCATAATTTAATATCCAAGAAATGATTGCCCAACGTCTCTTTATTCTCTACAAGGGGTCACTATGAAACCTGATTTGTCATAGGTAAAAGTATCGTAATCTAAGGATTATATAAAAAGTGCACTTTGTGAGAAGAAAACAAGAGTTTCAGTCAACATCCATATAATTAGATGAAGAACTGAAACAAAGTTTGAAAAGTTGAGTCCATTGCATTGCTAATTCTAGTAAAATGTAAGGTAAGATTAGTGCATATTACAAACTAATAAGATTAACTTTCGGTATGTCAGGAGCAAACAACAAATAAAAGAAAAATTAATTATCCAGGGAAAACATTGTCTTTTACCGCCATAAATTTTGACTATTATATAAACCCACATACTTGTAAAGAAACACCAAATCAGGATTTTTTTTACTGTCAATCATAACAGAGGAAAGGGAAAGGTGATCAGGTTGACTTGCCTTCAAGTTCTCCTTTAAGACCAGCAGTTCTCATTTCATTAGCTAATGAAACTAGTCTATCCACCTCTGATCTATCCAGTAAATCTTCATAGATATTAAGTCCTTCAACAACATTAACCTACAAAATATGGTGCAGTAGTTTCATTGCCAAGTAAAAAATGTAATGCAATTCCACCAAATAATGGAAACCTGACATGAGAAAATGCATGTGCTAGTATGTATATAAGAAAAATACCATTGTGCCATTACATAATTCATTGGCCATAAATTCTTTTGGAATTGGAATAACTTTCTGATTCTCATTGGGATTTGAAGTCGCCTTTGCTCTGTCCTTGGCAGAATTACTGCAAGACCCTAGAAGTAGAGGATTGAATCTCATTAACCAGGATAGATATGCACTGAAAAAAGAATATATTCTTATGAAAATTACATTTGAAATAAAACATCCTCTTTATCAAGATTTTTCCTGTAATTCAACCAAAAAAAAATAAAAAATAGCACGAAGATGAAAGGCATACCTCTACTAGTTAAGGTTTGGCTATCACCCACAACAGAAGGATCCAATTGATTACACTTATTTTCAACACTCTCACCTCCATCTTCTTGGCCAACATTTTCCCGAGAGCTGGATGAATTGCAAGCTCCTGAATCAATTTATTTGCATAAAATGAGCATATCAGGTTATACCATGTAATAAAAAAAAGTAACAGAAAAACTTGTATCAAACCTAATTTCTTAAAGAAAATGAACATTCTTGTACAATAACATAAAGTGCAGATGTTTTACAGATTTAAAATTAATGATGGGGTCCTGATCCATTAAGATGGCGCATGGAAGTCAAAAAAAAAAATCACATGGATAGAAAAGCAAACATGATGCATAGATTCAATAAATTATTTAATTTTCAGTTATGATTTTGAGGGCAATTTAAGTTCTTCTATAACCATAAAACTGAAAATCCAGAAGAAAAAAAAAAAGTTGAAGGAAAGCAAATTTTGCAATGAACCCAATGCTCACCATCCTTCTCAGCACGAAGAGATGAGTACTTTGTCTGTGACATTAGGGCATCATTCTTCTGGTGTACATCCTTGCCATTTTCTACATGACCATCTTTTTTCCTCGCATTTCCATCATCAGCCACAGCCGTACCAAGAGAAACAGATCCATGTCTTTCTAGAATCCCATCGGATCGATGACCATAACGGTGTCCAGCCCCAGGCTTCTTTCCGTCCCTCCCCTTTGGACCATAGGAAACCCTCTGTGGCATTAGTTTCCGCTGACTCCATTCCACCTGCTGCAGAGCGGACGCGACATCTGCCACCGGAAAGTACTGCTGCATATGGAGGATGGGCGTCCAGTAGTACCGCCGCTCGTTGATGGATTCCAAGACGCCTTCATACTCGCCTGGCGAGCCAGAGGCCATAAGATGAAACATCAACAGATCAACGATAGCATTGGCCGCCGCGAATTCTCCCCGCAACCATGAGATAAACCCATCCTTCTCGTCCATAATCCACGGCCGCGACGCCCCATTCCCGACACCTACAGTCGTAAACCGCATTGGCTCCTGCATCGCAACTTCTTTCCTCGCCTCCATCGCTTTGGCGTCTAGCCCAGCTTCATGCCCAGGATTATAGCGCTCCAACTCAAAAATCCCTCCGAGAATCCGTCAAAGTACGAAACAGTCAAAATCCACGTACAAAAACCGAAATCAAATGACCGGGAAAATCAGCAACCAAATTTAAAAAAAAAAAAAACAAAAACAAAAACAAAAACAAAAACAAAAGGAAAACAAATCTTAAAATGCAATTCACTCGGTATTCGAGAAGAAGACGGATTCGTGCATCCGAGAATATTAGTAGCAATCAGAGACGATTCATCAACGATTGCGTAAGTGAATGGGGATCAGAACCATTGAAGAGAGGCGATTAGGGTTCTTGTTGGCTTCTGGCACACGCTCGCTTGTGCTCGATCTCTCTCTCTCCGCTCTACTCTCGGCACACTCGATTAAGAGAGAGTACATTCTAGATCCGGGAGGAAGATTCCCTCGCAGGAACCTGCGAGAAGGGATCACCCTCCGATAAATGGACGGTGAGGATTCGAGTTACGTTTCGTTGCGAAAGGTAAGGAAAGCACCGTTACCCATCAACAATACCTGGCCTGAGGAGAGAGCTGGCCCACAAGATATCAAGCCGTTGTTAATGGAGGGAAGCCGGTATTCTCGTTGGTCGAGTAGATGACTTCTTCCTTTTTATTTTGTTTTATAATTCCAAGTCGCGGCGAGTTGACGGCGTTTCGGGACACGCGATTGGAGATCCGCTCCGACTCCGCGTTGGCGATTCCCAACGTTCCCTACGTTCAACATGTGGCACGATTCCTTTAATTTATTTGTTATTTCAACCACAAACAAATTATTTTTGACTTTCAAAAAAATTATTCACCTAACTTCCTTAATCACGAACGGTGTCTGAAATAAACGTAAATACTTTTTGTTACCCAACTATAATATTTTTATAAGAATTTTTTCTTAAATAAAATAGTTTACCATTGTAAATACTTCCCAATTTACTCCCTAATTTATTATTTATTTATTTGAGAGAAAAGTGGCATATCCAATTTTTGAGAGACTTATGAAATAAAAAATAATAATAAAGCTGTGGCGAAATTTGAGGTTTTTTAGTTTAGAGTAATAGTAAAATTTTAAATTTTTTTTTTTTTTGTAAATTAGTAAGGTAGATGAGATCATTTATTAATAAATAATAAATATATAACTTACTAGTAAAGAGTCTATTCATAAATAAATAGGAGATTTTTAATAACGAAAAGTGCAGTAGGCTTTTATATGCCCCTCAATTAATCGATTCGATCTTGTTGACGGTTTAGACGGGTAGCATTTTTCAATTTATTTTAATAGTCGGTAGAAAATTTTTATAAGATTGAATCTGTCACTCCGACAATTAATCTATTTGAAAAAGTAAATCTCTAGGTTATTTAAAGAACTTACTATCCGGGAGAGACGATAATAACTAGAGATCTATATTGGATAAATGTTGCTTGTTAGAGTCAAACATCACTTAACACGTGGTAAAAGGCGAATCGTTCGCTCCCAGCGCCCCCGTCGATCCGTCCCAGAGCTAACATGGAGGAGGTAAATCACGGGTGACTACTAGCCATAAGTGCAAATGGTCAAGACATGAGGGAGGTATATGCTCGGGCGTGTCGATATTCGACCTCTAAATCTCATGTGGCAAACTCTCATGTCTTAACCATCGCACCGTCCCGAGGGAACTAAGCATCGCTTAACAAGATCAATACCAGATAGACATATTGAAGTAGATATATATTCTTAATTTATCATTCTGGTGGTCCTTTATGACTATCTCATATTATTAGAAGGGAATAAATTAGGAAATCAAAACTAAGTATCACATGGGAAGATAATTCCTCAGTTTTGTTGAAATTCAACCCTTGCTCAATTTTACAAATTTATTATATAATAACCAACTTGACTATGTTACGAGAGCACACTAGAGACAATCTAGAGTATATATAAAGAAGCTAGAATGAGAAGAATCAAAGATGAGATTTCATTGCCCCAGGATAATGATGCAGTGAAAGGTGTTTTTTTAATTTTTTTTTAATGGATGGCTAACTTAAAATACTGGACTCTATTATGAGTATTTCTTGATTTATTCTAGTGACTGGTGTAAAATTTTCATACGATCGAATTAGTCATCTAAAAATTAATCAGCCTAACCTGCATACGTACCAACTACGTGCCAACTACAAAGAAAAAAAAAAAGAAGTGAGAGAATTCGCTTTAACACACTAGTCCAACTAAACCACAAAATATGATCGAATTGGACTCTAACTCAGTTACGGTTCAAGTACACTCCAATCAACCACTAACCATTACTAACTCAACGATTATCAATTTCAATCAAATCACTAGCCATGCTACACAAAATTGCTCGAATTGAGTCCACACGTGCGACACGATAGATCAAAACAAGGCACTGAACAGAGGACTTGTTGTTAGTCGATACAAGAGAAATGATTAATCAGATTGGATAATGTCATTTGAGATGATCAATTCAGTTTTATAAAAAATTTTCATTGGCTACCAGGATAAATCGGGAAGTACCAGGACGACCTAGAAGTCCAGCATCTCTTATATGAGAATCGAACCGTAAATACTTAGGAGACAACTGAACATCCTTACCACTGTACCATAACTCCCGAGACCAGCTCGAAAGAGAAATGGACAACAAGTTGGATGCATGCTTCTCGGATGTTAGTTTTCTCGTGATTATGTATGTCGTAACACGCCCATTTAGTCCACCCTAATAATTAAGAGTAAAATAAACTGCAAGAGTCGGTCAATTCAAAAGTTTGATCTATTTTATCATATTTTTATTGAGGTGGTTTAATTATTGAATGTTAATTTAATTTATTTTTGTGACCCCAAAGAAGGGTATTAGTAGTTGTGTATCAAGAAGAAGACTTTTGACCAAAGTCCTTTCTTAATAGACCATTAGGTCAAGTCAATTTATTTAAGTCAAGGAAACAAATTAATAATGAATATGTACTCCTGAAAAAAAAAATTGGGAATATTACAGAATAAATTGACATACGGTTTATATAATTGACTTTAAAATCCATATGTGAAATTGTAAGGGTTAAAATAAAAGAATAAATTGACATACGGTTTTTTTTCTCACTCTTTGTAATTTGAATTTTGAACCTAACACTAGTTTTCATTTCAGCCCTCGGGTAAAAATAGCATTATCAAAAACTGTCACTAATTCCTAACTTCTAAAGAATTCGTAATCCTAAAATCGACTCAAAATATTAAAAATATAAAAGATAAAAATTATTAAAAATATCTTAAATATCACATTTAAAACAATAATAAAAAGATTAAAATTATTTCTCAATTTACTCTTATGTCTACCTCATTTAAATTATTTTCTCAATCAGCTGCAACTGCTATATGTATCAAAATTTGTTATCTTCTAATCAACTGACAGTGAGGGAAAAATACTATCATGATCTTTGAAAGATCAATCTTATATCTGTATAAAAATTTGTCATCCCCTACTCAAAGTTTTGGGTAAAATAGCATTGATCAAAACTGTCCCTAATTCTTAACTTGTAGAGAACTCGTAATCCTAAAATCGACTCAAAATATTAAAATATAAAAGATAGAAATTATCAAAAATATTTTAAATATCACATTTAACAATAATAATCATAAAAAGATTAAAATTATTTCTCAATTTACTCTTCTAGCTACCTCATTAAAATTATTTTCTCAATCAGCTCTTATATGTATCAAAATTTGCTAATCAACTGGACAGATAATTATTATCGGAGGGTAAAAAGATAATATTATTTTCTCATTCAGCTCTTATATGTATCAAAATTTGTCATCCTTGATTCAACTGGACGACAATT
>JBAMIE010192166.1:0-11908 GCA_037177295.1 Kaempferia parviflora | reverse complement strand
TATATCATTGCTACCCAAGTGACGAGAATGTCAAGACTGACATAACCTTTCTGTGTCTATTATCTTGCATGACTTGGTCTTTCTATCCTTGATATCTAGATTGATCAATGAGGCATAGACTGTGTCACCCTCTTATCTATCTAAACACACTCAATCAAATAAGCTCAATATCTTATTTTGACTAATTTGAGCATGACCATGTATTTTGTGTCCTACTGAATCAAGGGCCCACAGATATTACTTCCGTCATATGCAAGGGATAGATCACATCTACATCACTCACATCCGTTTGCATAACACATTGAATATAGTGATTAACTTTATTGTCCACCCTGTTACGGGTGACGTTTGACGATACCAAAGCACACAACTCCATATGTAGGGAACCGTAGTGACTTCATTCTAAAGACTATTCATACCAATAGTCACTATGAGGATGTTTATGACACTCATATAACGATCCATGAAATATTCTCATGGCGGGGTCATTCAGTACATATTCTCTAATATATACCCATGTGTCAACTTGATATCTCATATCCATAACTTGTGAGATTAAGTCATCTGTTGACCTAAATGCTAGTCTCAATGCATTAATATTGTCCATGTATATTAATACTTGACTAGGATAGTTAAAAGTAGTGTACTCTACAACCTCTCACTATCAATTCAATCAATTGATGTGTTGTAGACTAGGACTTACTACCCTAGGACATTATTATACTTATTCATTTAGCATTGATATGAAGTAAGTATAATAACCATAGCTTTACTTTTTATTAATGAAATATGATACAATATGCCCCTTATCAATCATCTCATGATTGGATCGTAGAACTTACACTGACAATCTCCTTATGTCACTAGTGTTAATCACTAAAATATCTAATACCAGTGACTTAGTATGACCATCATACTTCCCTTGTGCCAAAGTCATGGTCAAAGGATCCACAATGTTAGTATCGATCGGTACTATGTATATCCTCAATTGCTCATCATTGTAACCCTTTACAGCGAGCTTCTCATCACCTCTAAATACCAAGAAATAATCTTACAGTCGTCTCAAGTACTTAAGAATATTCTTGACTGCTATCGAGTAATCTTCACCTAGATCTGACTGGTATCTACTCATCATGCTTAATGCATATGAGACATTGGGTGAGTACATAGCATGGCGTGCATGATAGATCCTATATCAAAAGCATATGGAATCTAATCCATGTAGTCTCTTTTCTACCATAGCAGAGGGGGATTGAGTGTTTGAAAGGCTCACACTATGTGACATCGATAGAAAAAACGATAAAGCACCTTGTCAATATATGTACCCTTACTTAGTCCAAGCAATCTGCAAGATCTATCTCAATAGATCTTGATGCCTAAAATTTAGGCCGCTTCACCTAATTCTTTTATTGAGAAATAATTCCCATGTCATGTCTTCATGGACTGTAGTGTAGGGATATCATTTCCAATAAGAAATATGTCATCCACATACAAGATAAGAAAGGTGACTGTGCTCCCACTAACCCTTTTGTAGAAATAAGGTTCATCTTCATTCTTAATGAAACCAAACGATTTGATTGCATCATCAAATTGAAGATGTTGGTATAGTCAGCTCCTCTAGTTTTTATGTTTGATAATGTACCTAAATATGGACAGTTTGACCAAGGTTTAATCCAAGCAGGACTTGATATTTGAAAGAGAGAGATGTATAGTCAGGACCAGATGACTAACAAGAGTGAGTTCTAATAAAGGTTATGTGGGTGGGAAGTCTACCAAGTGACTACTCCTAACTGGAGGTTAGACAAGGTGTAAGTCCTGTGATTGAAGCTAGGCCCTAGAGAGTGAAGTTAGGTGGTGAAAACCTTAGGGGTAGGTAACCCTAGGTCCTAGTGAGCGAAGCTAGGTGGTGAAAAACCTAGGGGGAGGTAACCCTAGGTCTTGTTGAGTGAAGCTAGGTGGTGAAAACCCTAGAGGGAGGTAAACTTAGGTCCTAGTGACTGAAGCCAGGTGGTAAAAAACCTAAGGGGAGGTAACCTTAGGTAACGAGAAGTCTTAAAAGAATAAAATCCAAGTAAGGTTATTCATAACTCAAGTAACACTGTTTCTATTTATTTTACTTGTGCTAACTTAGTGTTGCAGGACCTCCAAACCGGTCTAGAAGATTGGATGTTTGGGAAGTAAGTGAGGTAAGTCACTGGAGGAGAGTGGCTGGTGAGGACACGTTCCTGTTCAATGGAATAATAGGCGTCGAACTAGCTTAGAACCATTTTGGGAGTCTAAGTTGAGTTCCTTGACTAAGTTTTAGTCCTGGAAGGACAAAACTTAATTACTACTATGCTTATTTAATTATACTAACTTTATTTTGTATGGTAGATAGATTAGTTTGACTTCAGATAAACAGTACTAGAGAAGCCTTTAGAGGTGTTGGATCGCGCCTCCAGTGTGAAGCTGCAAGCCTTCGGCGGAAAGGCGCTAAAGGCGCCTTCAAGAAGATGAATTTTGAAGACTTCATCGACGATAAGGCCTGTAGCTTCTGGATAAAATCTATCACCCTGAAGGCGCCTTCAGAGGTGCTGAAGACACCTTCAACCCTCTATATAAGGGCAGTTCGGCCAAAGCATCAGATACAACACTTCAAGAAATTCCTTATGCGTTCTGCTGCTTCTCGGTGCTCCAAGACTTCACTTCTACTAACGTGCTGCAGCTCTGGACTTCCGACCACTGCTGACAGCTGACGCCAACTCCTGGGCTTATCCGAAATGACATTTTGGAGTTGGTAAAATTTTAGTTTAAAGCGAATATGTAATTCAATATTGTAATACTTCTGATATTATAACGATTGTCCATCGATACGGTTCTAAGGACTGTGGGCCTTTAAGTAGGAGTCGTCTAAGGCTCCGAATGAAGTAAAACATCTGTGTGTTATTTAAATTTCTATTGATTTTATTCTATTTTTTTCAAATGAATGATATTCACCCCTCTGTATCGTCTTCATCGATCCTACAGAAGATTCCAGTTTCTAGAAGCTTGCTTTATACCATAAAGGGACCGTTGCAACTGACATACCTTTCCAACATCCTTTGGATCCACAAAACCCTCAGGTTGTATCATGTACACATCCTCGAGTAGATTTCCATTTAGAAATACAATTTTGACATCCATCTGCCAGATATAATCATGGTAAGCTACAATAGCAAGCATGATCCGAATAAACTTAAGCATCGCAACTGGAGAAAATGTTTCATCACAGTCTATACCGTGTATCTATTTTAATCCTTTATCAAACAATCACCCTTATAGGTATGCATATTAACATCCATGTCTGTCTTTCTCATAAAGACTCACTTACACCTAATGTGTTTGATCCCTTCAGGTGGGTCAACCAAAGTCCAAACTTAGTTAGTGTACATGGATTATATTTCGGATCTCATGGCTTCTAGCCATTTCTCAGAATCTGGGCCCTATATAGCTTCTTGATAAGATGTAGGCTCATTGAGACCAATGACCACTATATCACCGTGGTCAGACAAGAGAAAATAATATCTCTCAGGTTGATGACAGATGCTATCAGATCTGTGTAGAGCTTGTTGTACTTGAACAGATTGTTGTTCCATAATTTCTTGTGGTGTAATAGAATCATAAACCACAATATCTTGTAGTTCCTGTTCGATTTCAATCAAAGCTTTGGTGCTAGTTTGTGTATCTTAAACTTCTTCAAGATCGACTTTACTCTCACTAGTTTTTCTAGAAAACACCATTTCTGACAACAAACACTTTGCCTTGTGTGGGACTATAAAAGTAATATCATTTTATTTCCTTGGGATATCCTACAAAATAGCACTTATCAGATTTATTTGAGACTTGTTGTCGAACATAAGCCCCACAACCCCAAATCTTCATAAAAGACGTCTTGGGACTTTTCCCAGTCCATATCGTATATGGTGTCTTTATGACGGTTTTAGATGGAACATGGTTAAGTGTGAAAATAGTCATCTCTAGAGCATATTCCCTAGAAGGAAGTAGAAAGATCTGTATGACTCATCATTAACCACACCATATCTAATAAGGTATGATTTCTCCTGTTTGGTACACCATTCTATTATGGTGTTCTAGGAGAGTGAGTTGAGATATGATCTCAAACACAATGAGATGGTCATGAAATTCTTGGCGAAGGTATTCCCCACCTTGATCTGATCGAAGCATCTTAATATGCCTACCAAGTTAGTTTTGTACTTCATTCTTGAATTTTTTTTTTTGAACTTTTCAAAAGATTCTGACTTGTGTTTCATTAGATACATATAGTCATATCTACTGAAATCATCAGTAGAAGTAATGAAGTAATAATAATCTTCTCTAGCTGCTATTCTGAAAGGGCCACATACATCTATAAGTATGAGTCCTGATAAGGCATTAATTAACTCTTTTGCTGTGTCTAATAAATAGAATCTTTGTCATCTTGCCTTGAAGACGAAATTCGCATACCTCATATAATTCAAAATCAAATGAGTCCAAAAGTCCATCCTTATGGAGTTGTGATATGCGATTCTCATTTATGTGGCCCAAGCGATAATGCCAGAGATACGTATGGTTAAAATCATTAAATTTTAATTGTTTGGTATTTATGTTATAGATTGGGTTCACAAGGTTAGAGAGTCCATTCATGAGATATGCGCTGCAATAGAACATTTTATTGGTGGAGTTTTCACTAATAATCAAACTCAAGTTTTGATAAATGACAAATACGTTAAAGTTAGACTCTGTGGGAACTAACCAGTCTGTGAAGATTGCAGGAGAAAAGTCCGGAGGTTCGAATCCGGCACATTGGGATGCCCGATTCCCGGTGTAGGCAATTCGAGATGTTCGACTCCTAGTGTGGACGCTATCCGGGATGTCCGACTCCTGGTATCGATGATCTAGGATGTCTGACTCCCGGTGTGGTGATCCGGGATGTCTGATTTTCAGTGTGGCTGATCCAGGACGATTCTTGGTGTGACGATCCAGATGTGTGATTCTGGTGTGAGCAATCCGGATGTTCGATTTCGGTGTCAGAGTTCCGGATGTTCGATTCCGGTGTTAGAGTTCCGAATGTCTGATTCCTGAAGGTAAGTTAGGTAAGTCACTGGAGGAAAGTGACTGATGAGGACGCATTCCTGTTCGAAGAACAATAGGCGTCGAATCAGCTTAGAACTATTTTGGGAATTTAAGTTGAGTTCCTTGACTAAGTTTTGGTTCTGGAGAGATAAAACTTAAATACTTCTCTTATTTAATTGTACTAACTCTATTTTGCAGGGTAAATAGATTCTATACCTCTAACACTATTTTATAGGTCAAAAGGGTAGATTTGCTCTCCGATGAGCAGTGCTGGAGGCGCCTCTCGAGGGAGCCTTCTCCAGGCTGGAGGCGCTTGGCGGAAGGATCCTTCAGGGGCTCTGAAGGCGCCTGACGAAGGCGCCCTCCAAGGGCTGAAGGCGCCTTTCAGGCAATAAGAGGCGAAGAAGTCAGCTTCTATCCGCTCCGCGTCAAAAGCTGCGTTGGAGGCGCCTTCATATGAGCTGAAGGCACCTTAAGCCTCCTTTAAAAGGAGTATACGTCCAAAGCTTTGTAGACAACACTTCTAGATCAATCCTAATAAGCTTTTGTGCATTCTACTGCTTCCCGGTGCTCCAAGTCTTCGCTAATATTGACTTGCTGCCGCTCCGGATCTCTGACTGCTACCGACAGCCCGACGTCAACTCCCGAGCTTATCCGAAATTGCATTTCAGAGTTGGTAACTTTTACTTTAAGTAAATCTATACTTCAAACTTGTAATTGTTTCGAAACTATAGTGAATGTCCAACGATACGGTTCAGAGGACTGTGTACCTTCGAGTAGGAGTCATCCAAGGCTTCGAACGATGTAAAATCGTCTGAGTACTTTTTCATTTCCGCTGCGTTTACTCATAGATTTTTTTGAACGATATTCACCCTCCCTCTATCGTCTAACATGATCCTACAAGTGGTATCAGAGCATTGTCGCTCTGAATTGGCGAAACCGCCAATCAAGCAAGAGGGGATTTGTTTTGATTCATTTTAATTTCTCTTTCGGCTTTAAGCCTTACGAATTAGGTCAGAATTGGTATAATTACCTTTTTTATCAGAATTTTCGATTGAAGCAGTTTTTCTCAAAGTTGGTGCAACACCACTCGAGTTTTAATTTTTTTTCTTCTTCCTGCACTACTAAACCAAGACCATTCTTGGAATTTCTCTCTTTCTATTTTTTATATGCAAGAATAATCTAAATGTCCCAAGCAGAAGGCTACAACATAGCTCCCTCCTCTCTTCTCCGACAATGACTTCCAATACTGGAAGAGAAGAATGGAAGTATACCTAAAGACGAATATTGACCAGTAGTTTTCTGTAAGGCAAGGGTACAAAATTCCAATTGACACGAAAAAACCAACCATGCAAACTAGAAGATTAGAACGTGGATGAAAAGAAAAAATCCCAGATAGACAACAAAGTGCTCGGTACACTACAGTGTGGATTAACAAAAGAACTGAACCGGGTTGGACCTTTCGAGACAGCAAAAGAATTGTGAGATAAGCTAATTGAGCTCCATGAAGGGTCATCCCAATCAAAGGTAACTAAAAGAGACATACTTTTAAATTCTTTATTTAACATAAAAATGAAGGAAGAAGAGATAGCCAATCAACTGCACGTAAGGATTCAGAACATACTCAATGGGTTGCATATGGTTGGACACCAACTAGAGAACCGGGATATAATCAGGTATATTCTCAATGCATTCCCTCGAAATGCTTTGTGGACATCAATCGTAGATGCCTACAAAATTTTGAAGGATCTATCTAAAGTTAAATTAGATGAGTTATTTTGTGAACTTGAACTGTATGAATAGACTAACGCCGCAAAAACCAAGAAAGGTATTACTTTCCTTGCAGGTACAGCAAAGGAAAACAAAACCAGAAGCTGAACAAAGACTGAGTCTAAATCTGAGTCAGATTCAGAATCAGATGAAGAGAGCATTTGGTGAACAAGGTCAGAAAGATGTTCACCGGAAGAAAGAAGAGCTTCTCCAAGCAAGATATGAAGAAGATCTCCAAGCCAACCTCTAGCAACCCAAAGACAAACATCACCTGCTATGGATGCAACAAGAAGGGCCACTTCAAGCACGAGTGTCCTAATGAAGAAAAGTCAAAGAAAATAAAGCAGAAAAAGGCACTCAAGGCAACCTGGGATAACTTAACCTCAGATGAATCAGAAGCTGAGGAACCAAAGCAACCCAGCTGCCTAGCAGTGATGGCAACTAGATATGAGTCAGAACAAGAAGAAGAATCTGAATCTGGTTTAGAAGAACCAGTTGGGGTAAACTCTAACTTCTTAGTTAATTTCTTTAGAATTATGGCTTGTTTGAATAAAAAATTAACCAAAACTGAGGAGCACGCTAAAACCCTCCTTGAGAAAAATAACATCCTCAAGGAACAATTGAGCTTGGAACCTTCAATTGAATCTGCTCAAAGTGGAAATTCAACTCAGGTTGCAAAGCTTGAGGACGAAAATTCCAACTTAAAAAGTCAAGTTGAAGAGTTAAAAGCTCAGCTGGAAAAGTTTACCTCAGGGACTATATATATGAATATGATACTTGGAGCCCAAAGATCTGTGTATAATAAGTCCGGACTCAGATACAAATCAAAATCTAATTTTAAATCATTTTTGACAATTACTGAAACTAAGAAATCCACTTAAGCTTGGGTTCCAAAAGCATGCTTAACCACGCAAGTAGGACCTAAACAATTTTATATACCCAAAAATCAAATTCACTTTATAAAAACTAAAAATGATTCAATTAAATCAAGTGCAATCAAAATCAAACCCAACTCCAACTTGGGATTCAAACACAAACCAAATCCAGATTACAAAACCTACAATAAAGCAAATTTTAACTATAAAACAAATCAACAAACCAGGAATAAAACCCAAATTCATCAATTTAGGGGGAGGCTCTAGATTAGCTGGCACCTCAAGAACATAAACATTACCCATAATGGTAATTAGGATTAGACTAACTAGGGATATATTTAACTTGGCCAACATTATTAGAGAAGATTAGGATGATAGTAAGTTAGAAAAGCTAAGTCTATGCATGTCTAGGAAGATATGGTTTTAACCTAGTGCAGACAACTTAGTGGAACTAACTGAAGCTACCGCTTTCTAATCTAAACTGGTTAGACCAAAGTTTAGTACTAAGTATCACGGGTAGGACTATTTAGAAAATTTCAAAGCACGTGGTTACTTGAATGAGATCCAGGTGACTCACCACAGCCTAGAAATTTATCCAAAGAATGTCTATTTGTGGTACCAAAGCTAAACTTAAATCTAACACAAGTTAAACCAACCCCTAAAAATTAATCAATTTCATCTCATAAAATTATAGGATACCTATGTATGATAACTTAGACTAGGTGAGATGATTAAAGACTTTAAAATCAACCAAACCAAACCAAACCCAAATTAAATCAACCAATTCAAACCAAACCAAATTCAAATTAAATCAACCAAACCAAACCAAACACAAATTAAATCAATCAACCTCAAACCAAATCTAATCAAAACTTAGTTTTTCAAAATTTAATTTTCAAAACTTAATTTTTTAAAACTTAATTTTTCAAAATTTATTTAAGTTTGGAGGAGGGTCGGCACGTGAGTTTGGGGGAAGGAAATCAACAAATTGGATGAGTAATAACTTAGGTTTCTTTTTAAATACTTAGGTTAATTAAACCTAACTTTAGGTTAATCAATTTAATCAACTCCCATTTAATGGATGTTCCAAATAGACTTTTCCTAGGCCTAATAAGATATCCCCTCCAAAAGTATCATACGACCTCCAATAAATTTCCAGAAAATTTTTAAAAATTCCTAAAAATTCCGTTAAGGTTATTCGTCCAATAAACCTTATTATTTTATTGTCGGATCTAACATTCTCCCCCACTAATAAAAATTTGGTCTCTAAATTTCTGCTCAAACTCAAGGATCATGATTCAAGGATAACAACCAACCAACATACCCATATACTAGTCTATCATAGTATCCTGAACAAATCTCACACCGTAAGGGATCAAAGATTCCTTTATATAAAATTACAAGATGATCTATTTTCAAGTAGATAGTGATGACTCTGTGGGATATGAATTTTTCATGCTTCTGCTTCCCTCACACCACTGTCTAATCAACTGTAAGTAAATCAACAATCTTCAAACATGCTTAACGCACACTATTAGTAAATCCCCTAACCTCTCCAAAGTTATCATGAATTGATTCATTTAATTAATTGATTAAGCCAATTAATTGAATTAATTGGCTAGGAAGTAATCAATTGAATTAATTGTTTAATTGATTCAACTCTCGAACTCATACTGACACGACATCTCAGTTTAAGTAAAGATCAAACTTTGATACGACTAGAGATTTCAATTCTTAAGACCCCCTATTGCCAAATTGATAGAGCATCTACTACTATCTGTCATCAACTGTATTGATCAGTGTCTAGTCCGTTGTCTTCATATAGAAGATACATACTAGTGTTTGGACAAAAGTTGCACCAAGTGATTGTTATAATCTATATGTTGATATCTGGTAGGCTAAAGAGTACAAGTACTAGGAAACCTCCATGTGTGTTAATCAGGCAAGGAATAATACAGATTAGTTTCAGAGTTTCTCCTCTTTCTCTTGAAAGGGATACAATTCTGAGTGTATTTACCTTGGCGTGGTGTCACCACTTTATTGAAAATTTCCACCCCACAATAGGTGCATAAACAAACTGCAATGGTTCCTCCTATCTCATGACAAATAAATCTTGTATGAGAAGTTCTGTTTTGTTCATATCCTTCATTCCTTCTTATGAATTTTTTTTTTCTTTTCTGACCTTTCAATTTTGAACTAGCCTATGTATCTATAAGCCTCGCCAATAGGGATGAAATTGGAGCTATTCAACCTATCCAAAACCTTAATCCTGTATACTATTACATATGGGATAGGCATATCAGTTAAGCCCTCTTCCTCTCCTTGACACTTTTCCATTGCCTTCCTACTCCCTATGAACCCATGTCTCAATTCTAGCTTCAATGTCATACGGCTAGCTACCAGAGCAACAAAGCTAACTGGAAGATCAAACAAACATTATAACCTTTGGAATGGCATAGGCGATGACCTTGTGCTAAAGAGGTGAGGTTGGATTCAAAAACTTTGGATCTCAAATTTGCGAAAGCAATACTAGCAGGTCAAACATTACTTTCTACTTGTACTACCCCTAGCTACTAGAGAATCAACAATTCTTTATCAAGGTCAAGTTCTCATGTGTCAAATGGTCGCTTCCATAATCGACCCTGACCACGAAATTGAAAAGGGTTGTCTGACTAAGTGTCATCATGTTAAACCAAGTCAACAAATACCTACTAGACAGGTAAAGAAGTAGATACACACTCCAGTTAAATTGGAGAGTGTCTAACCATAACCTAATTAAAATAGTGAATACAGAAGATAAGATAATTGTCAGAAATATACCTTATTTTTCTATAGATTGGTGTCATCCCGTCGCCACTTGGTCCCATAACTCGAATAAATCAAATCAAGCTAATAAGCCACCGAATCCACAACACTAAATCGAGGTATCATAAGCCGATAGCTTCGAGAAACTGAAAGTCTCCTGGAAAAGACAAGTCATAAAAGTCAAAATACCGAAACCATGTATCGCAAATCTGCGACTTCGATAAACCGGAGAATCACAATGGAAAAATAAGTCACGAAAAGCCAAAATGCCAAAACATGCATCATAAAACCTGTGGTAGACACCTCGAGAAGACGAGCCATGAAATCCCAAATACCAAAACCAAGTATCACAAATCCGTAACTCCGATAAACCCGGAGAATCACAATGGAAAAATAAGTCACGGAAAATCGGAACGCCAAAATAGGCATCGTAAAACTATGCTTTGATACCAATAAATTGTCACAACCCAAGAGGAGTCCCCACCCGATAAAATTTCGACAACTCTCCCCTGTACGGGTGACAATATGAATCTAGAATACATACATCTCAATCCTCAACTAACATAGACGGAACATATACAAATAAAGAAAATATTCCATGCAGTTAATATCAATGTAGCCTCAGACTGATTAAATACTAATAGCACAACCACGCAGTTTATATGAAAATCAGCCTCCGGCTGATGAAATAATACGAAAATGAAAAGATACTCAAAACATCGCAACGGAAAACAAACATGGATAGCACACCCAAAAACTCAAATATGATACTCACGAGCCCGTAGGCCAAATCCAAGGTCCGAGTTTAATTATTACAATGCCAAAATCCAAATTAAGTTCCAAGTAGCAAAAATGAACATAAGCAAAATGAATAGAAGAGTGATACTATCCTCAACAGGGATGTGGGACCGACAGCTGGGTACCAAGTGACTCAACTACATCTGAATGCTACCTGAAAACAAAAAGAAACATACAAAAGGGTAGTGAGTGCGGATCACTCAACGGGTATAGATAAGACAGTGCATGGTTATTTAAAATAAAGAAGTCGAGGTATACAGTCTCTGCAGGTAATGAGAGGATGATCACAACTGACATAAAATCAGTAAACATACCAGTACCAGACCTATATATATAGGTAACGATGGGTAACTCCCATAAGTATCCACAACTGTACTATCTGTAGCATGTGTACAACCTAGGTCAACTGGTACATATAATAAAATGACATGTATAAATCATGGCAATCATATGCAACATCCATATCACAAGAAAATGCATCATATTACAGGCATATGCTCAATAGTAAGTCCAAGGTATGCATCATGCATCACGCGTCATCAATGCATATGCAATGTATGTGTGTCACT
>JBAMIE010192143.1:0-11909 GCA_037177295.1 Kaempferia parviflora | reverse complement strand
CTTGTCTTGAATTAAAATCCTGCAACACAATACAATTTACATCCAATTCTATCATGAATCAAATAACTAAATCTAATGCTAAACAGATTAAGAAGCCCTAATTAGATCAACCTAATCATCCCACACTTCTTTCACATTGTGAGCTAAATTTCCAAAAGGAATTTAATGAACAAAGTTTACGGAGTAAGGTGGTTTCGTTACCCACGCTTCTCCCAGCGGCACAGCGGGACACGACGGGCGGTGGAGGGTCAGCGGCAGCAGCTCAACAGACGGGGCAATGGTCGGGAAGGCGCCGACTTCCGGCGACGATCGTCTTGGCCTGACACGACGCTAGGTGGAGGCAACGCGACAGTGGCAGTGATGGCTGGGCTGGGCTCGACTGAAAAGGGTGATGACGGTTCTCACCCGGCCGGCGACGTCGCCTGAGATGGAGCGGCAGTGGATCGATCGGCTGGGCTCGGCACAGCTGAAGAGGGCGACGACGCACAGGGAGATCTGGACGGAGAAGGACCGGTGGCGACGGGTCGTGTAAGGAGGGAGCTCGCGAGACGGGCGGCGGAGGCGCCCGATGCGTTAGAGGAAGATGGATCGGGAGGGAGAAAGGGTTAGGACAAAAACGAAACCTAAGTTCCTATTTTAACTGTAGGTAATTAATCACAATCTTATGTTAATCAATTCAATTAACTTATTTAAATAGGTTACTTTCTCTCAAAATTTAGTGAACTGTTATTGGTATGCCAAATCAACTTGGCTGAACTGAACTTAGACCGCTTAAAAGATAGCAAGCATACTTCGTATATATTGTCCAACAGCGATTTGTTAATTCTGATATATCTATTAGTTTAGTCATAGTTCTTGCTAAACTTTATTGAAACTGAGTCATATTTCTAGTATTGTCAAACGGGTTCGGCCGCATGTGACCTGACTCACCTCAGTATGGTATTCACCAAAAGCTTTGGGTATTTTGACCAAAATATTTCTGATTATTTCTTTAAAAATAAGTTAACACGTTAGTTAAAATGAGTCTAAAATTTTTAGATTGTACTTAAAAGTTCCAAAAATTAAAATTTTCTTATAAACACTCTCAATTATGCTTTTGTCTAAATAGCCCAAGTTCTCATTCCGTAAACTGAGGCCGAGTAACTTAATTTCTACCTACTTTTCTAGAGTGTCAAAATCACCATGGCTTAAATGTATTAGAATAGTGAAGGAAAAAATGTATATATTCTTTTATAACTGTGATAGCTAATGATGTATAACTTTCCCATATCTTAAAAAAAATGCATGAAAGAGGATGCCGCCTTATAGGCGTGGATCATGCAGGTAGGAATAAAGAAAACCCCTCTTAATAGATAAGCCGAGTGGGGTAAAAAAACAAAAAAAAAAAAAAAAAAATGCCTCCGTAGTTTTTCCGCACAAGACCATACACAAACCGATAAAGATTTCACTGAATTCGGTCATCAGAAAAATAGTGCATACAACAAACACGGCATGAAAAGAATACATATTTCCACAATCTAAGCGTGATTTAATCGTACGTGTATATGAGTTAATCAAAACTGGATGATTCCTGAATGAATCTAAAAACATGAAGGCACGATAACAGATAATGAAACGCCCAGTCCTTAATCGCAGCAGGATAGGAGGTATTTAGGCAGTCCCAGAAACGTGTACATGAAAAGGGGAGCCACGGCAAAAGATTGGCTCATTTGAGGAATCTGATTTGGCGCGAGCTCTGAGGACATCAGTTGGATCGTTTATGACGGCGGCTGTGAGTAATGTGTACTCGCCTGGCACAAGAAAGTAAAGAGCAAAAGAATGTGTAATTTCTTGGAGTGGTGGCGCCTCCAGATTGATGTCAGTAACGATACCTGAGCAAGGGAGAAAAATAAGGGGTTAACAAAATGCATTATGATTAGATTAATGAAACTGTAAATGTATGACTCAGATGTTTCATCTTTTATACACAACCAATGTGTCATGGATCTATTTGGATATCAAAAAAATACTCACAAGTATCATTAAAATATATCAAAGTAGATAATAAACCAACTTCAATCTGACTTCACAAATATGAAGGCAGTAATGATCACAAGACATTGATATAAAAACATTTGAGGACAAATTGCATCCTTAGTTGTTCCACAATTCATGCTTTCATGGAGCATAGCATATAAAAGAACTGACGTTTCAATGGAGCATGGCATATAGAAGAAGGGACCACCTGAAGTAGAATGTATTAGTGCATTCAAGAAAGACAGACCTAGAGGAGAAATTTAAAGGCCTTACAAATAAAGTTTGAACTGGTTCCTGGTATGTGTCGCCTATGGATTGTGTGCAACATTATCTAGCCTTTTCACATTATCCTTACAGAATTCCACTTCATTTCCAATCAAAATAATAAAATCTTGATATTACTAATTAAAAATTAACTTGTCAGTCAATCTATTTGAACATACCAGCCCATAGAACAGTTGCATTATTTCCTTCAAAGCAATTCTCCCCTGCTACATCTCTGCACGATACAGTAAGGCTCATTCTAATCTTTTCTTTTGTATTATTCTGAATAATGACTTCCATGCGAGTCATCTCATGAGCTGATATGGAATCTTTAGCTTTTCCAATGAACTCAGGAGTCTGGCCAGTGGAATTCTCTGCCATACTGGATTCTTCAGAGGAGCCAATGTTTTCTGATGGAGTTCCAATTTCAGCCAACCTGAATCCAAAGGTTAAAGGATCTGGGAGTAATATGTCCATCACTGATGCTTGCAGTGCTGCTTGAGTAGCATCTTTGATGTTCAACTCTCCAGAACTATTTCTTCCAGAATGCCATCTCACTTTTATTTTGGATATCAAATTGTTGATGGAAGCATTCAACTCAGCCTTTGCATTCCTTTCTGCTACTGCATTTCCTAGTACATTGTTGACTTGAGTATCTTTTGAAAAGAAAGAAACATCAAGGACAGGCAATTTAAAGTTCTCCAAAGGAATCAAGACCCTTGCAGAATAGTCACGATCAATTCTGGTTTTCCGGTAACCAAAGTCGATGTCTGCATTGTTGAAAATTGACATGCCATACTCACTCGGATGACTCTCCAACTGCACAGACACATTGACCTCAAAAACTACATCTGTAGGATTAGACAGTTCTAGTTCAAGAAGTCGCAGCCCCCAACTGCCTCGATAAGGATCAATCCTTACCAAAGAATTCCCTTCTTCAGTTATATCTTTCTCACTATTAATTCTTTTAGGAAGTGCCCCACCTATACGTGCAGGAAACTCCATTGAAAGCAGCCGTGCCCTTATAAAGCGCAAGCCTTGCAGAACAGACACATTTAAAGGGACAACTAATCGCCTGCCTGGTGGAACAGTATGCCCATCGCTGTTTAATTCATCAGAATTTGTTAATGGGCCTAAAATATAAAGAAAGAAGAGGTTAGCAAACAGTATATCAGTTGACGATTAACAGAATTACCAGGAAGAGTTATTGATATCTGTTCTGCTAACGTATTATGCTTGTACATGCATCAATAATTATGTTAAGGACAATACCTATTTTGTACTGTATTGAGTAGAGATCTGCACCACTCCGTATACCCAACCTATACTATTATTGGTACGCATGCATTAGGTGAAGTAGAGAATTATTTGCACAATAACTTTCCTTTCTCAGTTGTAACTGCACTGAGAGGCTTGATATGATAACTCTAATTTAGACATTTAACACAAATGTCAATGAGATCGCTTGATTATTAATTTTGAGGGGAAAAAGTCAAAAAACTATGCAGCTAGAGGCTACATAATTAAGCACCAGATCTCATGACATAACAATTTGGAAAGCACTAAAGCAGGTCTTAAAATGTTAAAAGCGAAACTGAGTGAAAAGAGTTTATTGCCAAGATCTTAGGATTCAATCAAGTATTCTTTCTGAGGTCATCAGGATCAACATCCTACCTAGGAATGGAAAAAGGGTTCATAAGTTTGGACCATAGGTTTGGAATGCAGCATTGTAAAAATCTTACAATTTAGTCAAAATATTTTACTACTATATTCAATATTTTTATGATTTTAAGCATAAATATGCAAATGTTAACCTAGGATTCAGGTAACTATAACTGAGCTAATTGAAATCCAGTAAACAGGTAAAATTATACAAGAAATCTTAAAATACCTTCCTAGAGCTTCAAAATTTGAGTGGAGTCAAGAAATGCAAATCAAATTCAGAGTGTTACATATAAGAATTTCATGATGGGTAGGAGTAATTCTGACAACCATATGGTCACTTGCTTACCAGAATAATAAACAACCAACAAAGGGCTGCTTCCTTCTTTAGATACTCTTCGTGTATTTGCAGAAGGGCTCTTGCTAGCATCTAAATCAGTATCAGATAAATTTAATTGCCATGCTTTTAGAGTCACCGGAATAGTTACTTCACCACCAGGTTTCAAAGGAAGAGCTGACAGCAAAACATCATGTGCAATTGAACTAACAGAATCCTGGTTCTTCCCTGATAATGCAAGGTGTGCTTGTTCAATTGGCACAGTCCCTGCATTTGTTAGACTTATCCAAATATCGCGAATTTCACCTTCATACAATATTGTAGAACCATTTCCTCCTACCATACGGGAAACTAGCAGGGGTAGAGGTGGCACCACAGAAATGTTTGGAAAGGACACATTCCTTGGCTTGGTAGAACCACAACATCTGAAAGGGTCTAAAAGAACAAGACCTTGTGATGCTCCAAGAAGCAAGTTATCAACATCCCTAAATAGATGCTCCGTGATGACACCAAAACAATGGACAATGCATCCAGGTATTGAAACTGCTCCCACTTTCGTTGGAATGCCAGATAACGATATCACCTTGGAAGTGTTAGAAGGCAGATTTACACTTACAGGAAAAGCATCAAAGTTGTTAGAATGAGCTGAGAGATAGATACTTTGGACAACAAGATCAAAGCTACAAGGATTTGCCAATTCTACTAAAACATGAACTGGTTCTCCCACAATCCAAGTTAGCTCTTGTTTAACAGAATCAGAGGAACTTCCCTTGCTGAAAGGTGTGTAGATAAATGGTCCAGAGGGTACTGAGCCAGTCCACCACTCCTTTTGAGAATTACGTTTTATGATATCTGTCTGTGAAGGATGGAGGGGAAATGAGTGCAGCCTGGAAAGAATCAGACCTCTTACTGTAAGTAGAGAAATTACTATAATATTATCTACGTGGTATTATTGTATCATTGACACAAGTTCACCAAATAATAAGCTTGCAGTGCAGCATCGGACAAAACTTCAAAAGACGAATGCTATACATTCACAGTTAATGGTTAAAGAACAACCAGATGGAACAAACAGTATAAAATAATTCTCACCTTGGCCAGAGATTCACATCATATAAATATATATAAAAAACACGAATATCTAACGTCTATTCCCAATCAATGCTACAAAGACTTGAGTATAGAAATAGGTAAACATGTTGGTTCTAGTTTACCTGCATATTATTTTCTGAAGCTTGTGGTAAATGAACATGTTGGTGTCTAACTTAGAATGACAGTTGGGGCATAGAGAGACCAACAAGTACAAGGGTAAATGAAAACTCTGAATATCAGAGGCTCTAATTATAGTTTTCAAAATCAAAATATTATCTTCCATTTTCAAAAGGGATCCAACAATTTAGTCCTAGAGAGAACAATCTCAACTAAGTTGATGCAGCACAATAGCTACAGGGGAAGCAGGAAAAGATAAGGATGAGAGGAGCTCTGAAATAAACAAATTTCATAACCAAAAACATGAGCTGGCTGAGTACTCCATAAACTTGAATATTGGTAAGCATATACAACGCATTTATTATCCTTATTTAAATTACTCATCATAATCATTACACCATGTTTGTCCAAATTATTTGGGGTTACCCTGTTTTTCCAAACAATTTGGGGTTGGCTACATGAATCTTATCCCTCCATTGAGTTCTATGCTTTGGTATTTAATTTACTAAATTGACTAAATTCAAACTCCATATTCTCCCAGATTGATGGACAGAGCTCAACTCTGCCATCAAACTAATGTAGGTGTGAAGAGCATGGTAACTGTCAGATGGCTTGTGTATTAGCCTTCCTGACTAATTCCAGTATGAATTCTCTGAAAGAACTGTTTTTAGTGTTCAGGAGGATTCAAGCAAGCTGCAAATACCTGGAACAGGACTAGTTGTTTCACATAGCTAGTGGAAGTTATTATGTTTATTTTATTAGATTCATTGCTCAAATTTAACTATTTGCGTAATGATACAAATTTCTCAATGTCTTATCTGTTTCAGAATTGTCAAAAGGGACTAGTAAGAGGTAGGACACAAAGGCTAGTAATATTTTTTTGATCATCAAGTATGTTACTGTTACCTTTGTTGGACCACCCAACTAAAGGTCTAAATTTGTTCAACTTTTCTACAAGATTTTAAGTTGATTAGGCTGCCAATTATCCATGTGGATGTTGGATGACTCATTGTGGGAGTAAAAATCAGTCCCTACAATTGTCTTAGAAGTTATCTGTATCCTCATGTTTCATTCAGTTGCTTAAACATTTGGTTCCTGCATGTTGAGATTTTAAGAATGTGTCTAACTATGCAATGATCCATCAGAAAAGGCCTCAAGGTTACTTGGGTCTCCTGCATGGGAACTATAAACTGAATGGCTCTGTGCTCTGTTACCATTTAGAATTATGTCCTTTCCATAAAAGTTGTTGCCAAAAAGGAATCTAATTTGGGTAAACTTCCTAAACAAGGTCCATAATGCAAGTATGTGCATTGGGTAACCTATATACTTGGCATTAAATGGTTGATTGGATTGTGAGTTTGCCTACACTGGTCATAATTATTAAGAATATTAGCACAGCATAAAACCTATCAAGTGCATTAGATGGAAAAGGTTCCGATAGTGGATAAGGACAAGGTTAGTGATGTTTGCTCAAACTGTGGAAAATAGGTTATCATGTCAGAGTATTATGTCAAATGATTTTATTTCATATTATGGACAAATAAATTAATGGGTGATGATATAAGTTGATTCTAGCAGCTGTTATGCATTTTGTCAGTGATTCAGATCCACACAGCGGCGAAGATAATATTTACTTCATTCAGAAAAGATTTTTTTAACCAATACCCATTTGGATGTATCCTACCTTTAACTAATCAGTTACTATGAGAAACAAACCATGAACAGTTAGGCAAAAAAACTCACCTAATAAAAGGAAGGGCAGGATCAGCACAGCGTGTGCCTGATGGAAGCCTTTCTGCAGAATTTGCAAGCGAGCTTGCAAGGCCACTCTGACCAGCAGGGGTGATGAGTGGGTAAAATGATCTAAGTAGACGAGCTGCAGCACTCCATGCAGCAAGAGGATCCCCAGCACGTACAGAGGACATCAGTATCTCTCTCAAAACAACCATCTGTATGCTGCTCCATTGAGACTCAAATAAGGAGACTAATTGAGGGTGCACTTTTCCCCCATCAGAATGACTTGCTCCCAGTTCCTTATTGCAAAAAACAAAAACAAAAAACCAATAAGATATATTAAAATTGCAGAAGAATCTAAGGGAATGTTAGTCTATAATCCCCACCAAAACTCAGACCGATATGAAAAAAGCATTCAACTTTCAGAGTGGTTCAACTTCATTATCTCAATAGATTGGTAATTCCAAAATTATAGAGCATTATAATCTCTATTCTTTTTACCATTTTGCTTGGTTAGACACCATTAAATATTTTGTAATAATATTATCCTATGGTATTTCCCATGGTAACAATTATGGGGAGAACAAATGCAGTGAGATCTAAGAAGATTGAAAAAGGAAAAAATGAAATTCAGGTAACAATAAAAGTTTAGAAAAGGCAAAAAAAAAAAAAAAAAAATTCATTGTGTCCAGGATTATGTCCTGGATCATTAGATAAAAAAACAAGCGAGAAACAAAGAATATCACTTATATGTAAACAGAAGATCTTTTTCTAAAATGGAATAGATTGCCTCTTTTGTTTCTTTTCAACACATCTATTATTTTTATTTAATTCTACACAAACTGCAGCAAAAAAAATGAAATTTTTGAAAAGAAAAAGAAAGACATCTTTACAAACTTTTGTATTATATGTCAATATGTAATAGGATTTTCTTACAAAAAAACATATTATCATATGAACTAGATCCTAGACCTAGTAAAACACTTTACTCACTGAAAGGTCAACATGAGTAAATAAGCTGATCCAAATTCATTTTTGCAATTATTGAATACTGATATTTAAAAATTAAAGCAACTGACTACTATATGTGGTTAATAGAACTTATTCTACTTTGCTTAAGAATATAGCCAATTCATATATTGGGACACTCTTCAGTTAGGTTAAATGAACAAGAAATAGTGATATGTTCTCACATTGACTGGCCATATAAAAGTTCCTAACTAGTTTTGTTATAACCTCGTGATAAATATTTTAGAATCTAGATTCTACCAGCTATTCAAGCTCCTATTTTGCATAAGATTCTCAAAACCTCACATAATATTGAGACATGACAACAACAAAAATGAACTGAGCAGTGGATTAACACACAAGACTTAATGATTGAACTTTAGAAATTCACTGAACTAAAACATGAAGTCTAGAATCTAGACTGTTTCAAAACCTTTAGTATAAATTGCCTCAGGAAATCTGTATTAAAGCTATATATTACCTATGTTTCTTTCAACTAAAATAAAAACTTAAAATGCTAAAAGACAAACATATTTACCAAAAATTGCATGAAAGGGCAATCTAGCATGGCAAATAAGCAAGAGAAACAATCAAAGAAAAGAAAGGAAAAATTGTCCCATTAGTTATTCAAAAAGCAATGATAATATCCGACTATCTTTTGGTAAATTTATTGTACTTATGAGACTCGCAAAGTGAAAGAACTTTGACAAGTTTATCTATCAGCAGATATGCTTGGTGCCATGAGTGAATCATTTTTTTCACCTCCTGACCAACATGAGAAACTACATGAAACCTCAAAACAAGGATTTGGGAACTATGAGTGATGCAAGAGCTTCTGCAACATTTGCAACCAACATTTGGCAATTCCATGAGCGACAATGAGTTCTGCAAGAGAAGGAAGCAAATTTTGGCATCCAAATGACTTCTATGACATCTGCGATCAACGTCTACTAATTCTGCAAGTTACAAAAACTTCCACAAGCAATCACGGCAACAGCTAGGGTTTCGACAAGGAAAGTCAATTTGTTCGTCCTTATTTCTACTTCTTCTCCAATTCCTTTTCCTTGATGCCTCCGGCACCCCATGTCGGCATGCCCAGCACAACATGACACTATCGTTCTGATAAGAGAATAAAATATGGGCTAAATTTTATACCTTGGTCTATATAACATTTTTAACTAGAATTCCATGGATCATTTATCTCAATAAGAAGAGAGGGCGCTCAATATGTATGTAATCCACATTCATGCTTTTATATTATATAAAAATATGAACAGATTTTCACCACAAAACCAATTTTGAATTCCTAGAAGAGTATATTCATGGCTTCACACATAGGAACAGAATTCGATAAATAAAAAAACAAATCAATAAGTGAGGATTTCAACTTGAGATGTATAATCTAAGAATTCTGCATCTTGTAGAAAAATTACCTGGGATGCTGGACTGATTTTTTGGCTCTTCCTTCTGCTTTGGACACGGTAAGCATTTGAGGTCATAGTTAAAACTTGCATAGCACTTATAGCAGCACATGAATTATCTTGCTGCAAGTATAATTGAGCTACTTGTCGGGAGAAGAAGGCTGCTTTGCGTTGATAACCAAGTGTCCCAAATAATCTTGCTATTTCGACATACAAAATTAAGCGATCATTTGCATCAATTAGAGATTTTGCACCATCAGCAGCACCCATTAACAACTCTACAACCTCCTTAGCAAGTTCACGCTTAATAACATATTAACATCAATAGAAGCAATACAAGTATTTTAACTCCAAACTGGTTAGTGGGATCTTATATGATATTTCAGTTGCACAAATAATTCGATAGACGAGACAACTTGACAACAAGTTGTAGAATGGTTATGAATTAGGTAATATCAATACACAGAAAACCCCAGTGACACTCAGATACCTTAGATTAATTTTTCTTCGTGAAGTTGTCTTAAGAAGATACAGACTTGAGAGGAAGCTTCTTTTAGAGGAATGATAGATAATTTTGTATGGCATATATGTAATAGATTATGTCAGCACGAATTATCTATAAGCTTTAGTTGGTAGATAAATCAGCTTGGCTAGTTATTTTCAACTTTAGTAGTTGACTAAGGAAAATCATTGAAGTCTGCCTCATATTCATGATTTGTGCTATGGCAAATGTGCACCTAGGTGATTTGATGTGTCATCGAGTTTTGTTATCTTGAGATATTGGAGCCTATATATCATTAGTGTAGATTATTTGTGTGTGATATCTGATGAATAAGATGTAATACCAAATTTTCTTGTTTCACATTTTTTTCCAAGTTCATATCATATCGAGTGGAATGTGAACGGCTTTCATCCTGCCACTATATTACTGCTACATTATGCAGGTATTACAGTTCTAATTGGCATTTTAATACTGTGTCAGTTTTGTCCACCCTTTCTCTCTTCGTCACCGCCCCTCGTTTCATCATCACCACTTTTATCTCTAAATGGTTGCTTACTTTCGGTTTAAAATCTCATGTTGTTTTGCTCGATACTGGTTAAATATTTCGTTCCGCCGGTGAACCAGCACTGGCACCAGCACCTGCACAGCTTTGGTGCCAGCGCACCCTAACAACGCATTCGGACCCATTGCGTGATGACTCTTCCAGACTCGTCACACGAACCTGGCGACGCTTCCAGACCCGTCACATGAGCCCGGTGACGCATCTAGACCTGTAACGCAAGCCAGACGACTCATCAGGACCCGTCACGCAAGTCCGGCAACACTTCAAAGGTGTCTGGACCCGTCACACGTGCCCAATGACGCATCCAAGTGTGTCACACTAGCTCGTCGATGGGTCCAAAGCTGTCGCGCGGGTCAGAGGCATCATTGAAGTCGTAGAACAAGGGGACAAAGGTTTGGTTTTAAGTTATGTTTAATTAAATAACTTAGATTAATAATTTTAATTAACTCTTAACTATATTTGGGATAATTAATAAACCAAATAAAATTATTCTATTAATTTAATATATATATATATATATATATTAAAAAATTATTTTCCTATTTTTATTTTTAAATATTTAAATTAATTTTTTCTAGTTAATATATTTTATATTTAAAAAATATCAAAATTATATCGCATGATATGATATGGTACTGAAATTATGTCGTTGCAGTCTGAAACTGAAACCTCAACACGGATTGAGACTTTAAACCACCTTCTCTCACACTCTCCTATATATTTTCTCAAATAAGAATATATATTCATACTTTTGTCCCATAATCTTACTAGTCAAAGATCAAATAGCTAGAGTAATACAGGAGGAGTCGAGCATCACCGGGTCATTATTTTTTGATTCATATATCAAAACAAGGTGATCTATAGTACGAATTGAAGGAAATTCAGAAATATATATTTATTACCTAGTGGACATAACCGACTAAGTTTCAAATCTAAAAAATATCATTTAGGGGCTTTTTTGGAGTCTCCGAACAACTTTTTTACTATTTTTGATAATTTTGAGATTTTTAGTATTTAGCATATTTCTGTCTTTTGCAAGTTATTTTAGAGTTTAAAGGTCTATTTAAATGTATGTTTAGTTGCTTTAGGCATTATCTTTGTTATTGAATCAAACTCTTGTTTTGAGAAAACCTAGAAATGGTGGTTTCTCTTCATTTGTCGATTTCTCATGCCTTGTTTTTCTTCAATTCCTCT
>JBAMIE010192118.1:0-11911 GCA_037177295.1 Kaempferia parviflora | reverse complement strand
TGAATTGGTTTGAGGGGTTAGTAGGGAATTGGAATTCAATTCCCTACTAATTATTTGATGAAAATTTATACCAAATCATGGAATTGAATTCCAATTTTTGATAGAATTCAATTCCATGGGATATCAAACAAGGTGTTAAAATTTTATTATCACGTAATAATAAGTAAATATATAAAGTAATAAGTAAGAAAATTAAAAACGATTAGTGTCTCAGTCCACTTGTATGACCCAATATATATAAAAATCATATTTTAAGTATAATACGGCCGGTTCAATTTTTTTTTTATTTTTTTAAGTTAAAATTGAAAATTAAACTGAAAAATTAAATTTTTAAAAATTTAAATCAAAACCGGCCAAAAATTAAGAAAACTAAATTAAAAAAATAATTTTATTCTGTTCGTTCAGTATTTTCGATTTTAATTGAATTATGCCCAGCCCTACATAAATCAAATCAAAATTTCTAATGATTCATAAAAAGTGTCGTTTTAATTTTCTTTTCCTCAAACTTAAAAACATCAACACACAGCACTAATTAGTGTTTGAACGTCTCGGGCCTTGGAAACCACAAAATATCCAGAGAGCAGAAGAAAGCAGCATTTACGTACGTGGTCAAGCTGAAGAAGAATCCCTTGGCTACTTCCTATTCCCTCAAGCGTCAGTGCTCAGGCTCAAGCCTCAGCAGCGGCAGCTGTGGCAGTTCTTGTCCGTCGACTCCACTCCCAAAGCCTGAACATGTTCTTTTTATATATTTTTTCTTGTCTGCCATTGAATGCCATCATAAACATGGTTCATGATGATAGCCAGGCACAGCAGCAATAAGTACGCGCTCGCTTCTGCCTCTCTGCTCCTGGCCGTAACACCTACTTCCCTCCCTACGCCTCCCTTCCTCCCTTTGTTTTTGTATATTTCGGTCCTCTCCTCGCTGAGGCCTTTAGCTTTCCTGTGGGCTGAACATCCGCGTCGAGCACGCCCCATCATTCCGTCGAACGAACACCATGGACATTGTTGCAGAAAGCTAGCTTCTTTTGCTTCTGCATGGGGGTCTGGTCATCATTTCATCCACAACTTCACTTTTCTACGAAAAAAGTAGACGGCAACAATAACTTCACTTCTTGAAGTTCATCTCGACTGGTTCGCGAGCAATCCCCATTCGATTCTGATTTCGGAAGAACAGGGGAGGAGATGATATCGGCGGTGGACCTTTACCACGTGCTGACGGCGGTGGTGCCGCTTTACGTGGCGATGATCCTGGCGTACGGTTCGGTGAAGTGGTGGCGTATCTTTACTCCCGACCAGTGCTCGGGGATCAACCGCTTCGTGGCGCTCTTCGCCGTGCCGCTGCTCTCCTTCCACTTCATCTCGACCAACAACCCCTACGCCATGAGCTACCGCTTCATCGCGGCGGACACGCTGCAGAAGCTGATCGTGCTGGCCGTGCTGGCGGCGTGGGCGAAGTTGAGCGTCCGCGGCTGCCTCGAGTGGGCCATCACGCTCTTCTCCCTCGCGACGCTCCCCAACACGCTGGTGATGGGGATTCCGCTCCTCAAGGGCATGTACGGACCCGATTCCGGCAGTCTCATGGTCCAGATCGTCGTTCTTCAGTGCATCATCTGGTACACCCTCATGCTCTTCCTCTTCGAGTACAGGGGCGCCAGGCTCCTCATCATGGAGCAGTTCCCGGACACGGCCGGCTCCATCATCTCCTTCCACGTCGACTCCGACATCATCTCCCTCGACGGGAAAGAGCAGCTGCAGACCCAGGCGGAGCTCGGTGACGACGGGAAGCTCCACGTGACGGTGCGCAAGTCGACTAGCTCGCGCTCCGAGGCCTGCTCCCGGCGCTCCCTCGGCGGACTCAACTCCGGCGGCATCTCCATCACGCCGCGCCCCTCTAATCTCTCCAACGCGGAGATTTACTCGCTGCAGTCGTCGCGGAACCCGACGCCGAGGGGCTCCAGCTTCAACCACGCCGACTTCTCCTCGATGGTCAGGAACGGCAACGGCGGGACGGCGAGCAGCTTGAGCCCGCGGCACTCCAACTTCGGCGGAGTGACATTCGATGCGGAGACAGGGACCAGGGCCAACGGCGCTGCCATGGCGTACCCGACTCCACCCGCCACCGGAATGTTCTCGCCGGTGAAGAAGGCGAATGGTGTAGAAGGAGGTAGGGATTTGCATATGTTCGTATGGAGTTCGAGCGCGTCGCCGGTGTCAGAAGGAGGGATGCATGTGTTCGGCGGGACAGAGTTCAGGAATGAGCATGGGGTTGCTCTACAAGATGATCACCGCCACAAAGGTGAGATTTTTTTCTTTTAATCCTCATCTTCTCCTACTCTTTTTCTTATTGGAATGAATTATAAATCATAAATTTCTTAGGTTTTCTTCTTTCATTGGAAATTGTTTGCCCATTACGGGTGCAATTTGACTGTTCATATCTACAATTTGCTGCTTCTCAACGTACCTGAAATCATCTGATTCTTGCTCACCAAAATTTTGTGATCTTAGAAGCCAATCGTGAAGCCTATGATCTGTGTCGACGAGAAGACTTCAGTTTCGGCAACAAACCCATTGAGCAGGGAATTGATCCCGTCAAGAAGGTCGGGCAGAACCTTACAAATGCAGGTTCAAATTCAACAGAGCTCCACTCGAAACCGGTGGTCGATGAAGTCTCAAAGGCCTCAATGCCGCCTGCGAGTGTGATGACCAGACTTATACTGATCATGGTCTGGCGAAAACTAATCCGAAACCCCAACACCTACTCGAGCCTTCTTGGGCTCATCTGGTCTCTTGTTTCCTTCAGGTACAACCTTTGTTATTCAAATTAAGCTTCAGTGTCGTGCAATGCAAACAGCAACTAACCATTCCTTCAGGTGGGAAATTGAAATGCCTGCTATCGTTGCAAAGTCGATCTCAATACTTTCTGATGCAGGGCTTGGGATGGCCATGTTCAGTCTCGGTGAGTAAAACTTTGCTTCATGTTTCCGATATTCGATAGGGTGCGTAATAATGTACCCAAATTCCTGTTTCAGGTTTGTTCATGGCATTACAGCCGAGAATTATAGCTTGTGGCAATTCTCTAGCTGCATTCGCCATGGCTGTTAGATTCATCACCGGCCCTGCTGTCATGGCTGCTGCTTCTATCGTAGTCGGGTTGCGAGGAGTTCTGTTACACGTTGCGATCGTACAGGTTTTGTAAACTAAACATAGTCGCCGCACTATAAGAAGAACGTAGCAGCTAACAATAAGTGTTCTTTGCTGCAGGCAGCTCTTCCCCAAGGGATTGTGCCATTTGTGTTTGCAAAGGAGTATAATGTGCATCCTGATATTTTAAGCACGGGGTATGTGCTTTAGTTTCTCTGTTTTTGCATGATAGTATTTTTTTTGTTTGTTTTTGTTTTGGGTTTAAAATCTGTTAAATTCTTGCAGGGTTATATTTGGGATGCTGATTGCTCTCCCTATCACTTTAGTTTACTACATTTTGCTGGGGCTTTGAAGCTGAAGAGTTCCAATGCGATGCGAACATCTCAGTTAGGAAGATGTTTAGATGTTTGTAGTAGTATAATGACAGATTGACTACCATGTAGAACTTAACTAGGTTTAAGATACTGACACACAGTAGTCTTCGAGTCTTTGTATTTCTTTTGTTTCAGTGTAAGGGAACTATGCATTTGAAGAAAGTTATGTAGGCAGCTCCATGTTGATCTAAACTCAATTTGTACAATTGCTGACCAGCAACCATCCATCCATGACAACGCGCAAGTGGGTAACAGTTGAGCTAACAAAATCATAGATAAATAATATACACATGTACTAAGAAACATATACAAATAGTGTATATGTCCACACAAGACATACTTGGAGAATACACATCTTGAGAATATTGACAACGTTCCTGTGCCTAATACTTGGAGAAACTTTCTTTATATGTTCATCCTTCTATTCAAATTTCCTTTTAAGAGGCTCTTAAGGCAGCCTCGGCCATTATAAATTCTAGTTGTTGCAGAAATCTAATATGTACAAATGATCCTATGATAGCTAATTCTTTGAAAGACTATCACTAGTATGCCAATAAAGAAAGGTTAGGCTTCAGATCATGTTATCCAAGGTGACAAAACAGTTTGATCTTTTTTTTTTTTTCTGACAGATCATATTATAATAATGACAATAGATCTGGTCCAAATATATGTAGTCTCATGAATATTTTAATTAATGAATTATAAATTAAAAGAATTTCCATTAGTTAAAAATTATATAATATATGATAAACCATATTTTATATATAAAACAACAGTTAGTCATACAATAAACAACAAAAGATTAAAAAGAAAGTACAATCTTGCATAATTCAAATCGATTTAGGCTACTAGCCCGATTTGAGATATCAGCGCTGGTTTCCGTTTTTAATAACGAACACTCTGGTTTTTACCGCTTTACAAAACCGATTAATCGAACCGGATTTATAACCTGTGCCCGGACTCGGAGCGATGGGACGGGTCCGATCGGATCCAGTTTTAAAAATAGTGGCACCAGGAGGGAAGAAAAACCATAAATATTAGTGTCATTCCGGCCAAGAAATTAGTGAAAACAAACGTGTTTAAAAAAAGTCACACGTTAATGTATTCCTCTGACAGGATTATCTGCATAAGTTCCTTTAAATTAGGCAGTACATGCCGCGGGCCCAAACTTTCGGCGCCGATGTAATTCAGTAGCTGCTCCAAATCCTGCAGTATGAAACTGAGAAATCATATAAAATATTAAGATGCAATCTAAGGGATGGAGTATGTTCGAAAAAACTGGATAAAGATTTTTCACGCTCTGTGGGTAGCAGTGTCCGAATACAAAAGATTCATGTTGCTAATAACATGATTTGGAGTTAAGTATCAATTTTGCAAGAGTTGTAGTAAAAACAAGTTTGAAGGGGCCAAAAAACTCAAACGCCAAAATCAATTGTGAATAATGACTTTGTATATGAGCAAATAACAGTTTAAATAATTCCACAATATCATTGTCACTCAGAATGATTGAGCAACAAAAGAAGAGTCAAATCCAACATCAGCATGATAATCAAGACAGATCTCACTATCGGCTACTAGGTTTTTCAGTTTAGGAATGTTCTTAATTTGCAAAAATATACTGGGTGCACCATCTGAATGAAAGTTTAAGCGTCAGTACTTAAGGTTTGTTCAAGTTCAAATAGAGGGAAGAAAGAATTTGGAGCATTTGGCTAATGTGTCTCTCTAATCACAGCTGCATAAAAAAAATGTGTCAAAGTATCAGAGATAATCAAAATCCCTGGTAGGTGTTCTTAATACTGGTTGGACTGGACGAACAGTTTGGATCTAGAGGCAAGCATTCCACAACTATTATTGCAGTGACCAAGCACTGCCATTAATTCAGTATCCTAGGTATATAGAGGGTGTAACATTATTTAACACATTTTATGTCTTGATTTATGGAATGAACCAGAACTATATTTATTGTAATGGGTTTATGAGAGTGAACTAATGAACAAGAGTGCAAGGTAAGTCTCAGTATGAAGAGATCCAATGATCATACCTTTTACGGTTTTATGGCATTGATGTACCAGAACCTATTCTGCATGAATGGTTACCAAATGAAAGTCAAAAGATTTAATGTGACATTCATATTCTCAAATGTTTATTTCAATTTTCTTTCATCTCATTACGCTTTAATGTTATCAAACAGGCATTTAGGATATCAGTCATACGAGGAGGATACTATTTGTACTAAAACACAAAGGAAAAGGGAAACATAAAAGATGAACCTTATTCAACAAAAATATTGCATAGGCTGCTCTTGTGGTATCTTGGCCATCTAGGAACAATGGAAATTCAATGGGCTTAGAACTCATGCTTGAGGATGCAGGGATTGCCACCAGATCAGATGAAACATTCTCAACAGGAGGTGCATAATCATAAATATGTGAACGTGAAACTCCAAAGTGCAAGGGATACCGAAGTGGAACATCCAGGTATAATGAAATAAGAAAGACTGCCTGAAAAGACAAGTAAATAAACAAGCATGAGTAAAGTCACATGAACTGTTGACATACGGTAAGCATACTCGATTAACTGATGTGTTCGAGAAAGTAGCTCAGAAATGCTTTAATATCTCCAAGACAGATAGCTTAATAGATGGAACAAACTATTTATTGTCAGTAAAGTAAGCATCTTACATGTGCAATGTAACCTAAGGCACTTGCAGACATCTGAATCTCTTTTCTGTCGCTAAAGTAACTCTTATTTGTTGGAAGTATAGTTAGTCGAAGACCTAGTATTGTCAATGATGACAAGTGTGAGGGTTTAGGAAAAATAAGCGAGGTTGATCCGGTAGGAACTCCTGAAAAAAAATTCACTAATATCAGTAAAGTAGAAACAATGCTGCAGATAAAGAATTTCAAAAAAAGAGAAAAAAAGAAGACCAAGGAAACATAAGATATTGACCCAAATAACTAAATCATGGTCGCCACATGGAGAATGCAATAATTTGGCAAAAAAAAGTATATAAAGAGCTGGATGTAATTACATCACTTTCTTTGAACATTATTGTATATTTTCAATAAATACTATAAAACTCCACCATTATAATCTGAAAATCAGTCCTATACCAAATCATTTCCCAGAAACACAGCATTAGAATTCCACCTGACCACTGCATCACCTCTTGAAACCATTTCTCCATATATCAACTTTATTATTCAATTTACTACTGCTGTACTTTCCATATTTCATGCACAAGTTGGCTCCTCTGTAATTAGATTGGCAAAGGAAGAATTCATACTTGAACTTTTGCCATTATGATGTGGACCAGTTGTCTCCCAAAATGCTTGTTCGTTTACAGTCTTGACTGGATAAAGTGTTGAAATTTCAGTTACCATATGTTGTTGCCTCAGCCTGAGCAACTTTTGTAGTTTTTTCAGATTACCATGCCCCCTTTCTCCAGATAGCAATTTGCTAGCTTCCTAAAACAAAAAAGAAGCTGGTAGGTCAATATTGTGAATTACTAGACCGGACCCAAGATGACAGAGTAACTCGCTTTATCAAGTCCAACAATATAAAAGGTAACAAAATCAGCTAAATATTCATAATAACAACCTATGACAAGCAACATAACGTTTTAATATTTACAGGGTTTTATGTTTTCCTCTTTTTTAAAATATTAGACTAACAAATTACACGCTCCAAATGGGTCTGTCCGGTCAGATTAAGGTGCTCAGACCTGTTCAGAGGCAGTGGCTCTCTCTCTATTCCTGTCATTAATTCGTTGAAACTCTGAGGGATCCTTTGGGAGGAAGACAAGTTATAGCTGCAAATTACCAACCAGTGTCATATAGTTATTCATTCATGGATTAAATTTTTCTTAATCATTGTTACTTGAGAAAACAATTTTCATTTTCTTCTTTATATGTTTGCCACCTTGCATTATCAACTCACAAAACACTACACTTCAAGAGCAAGCCCTTACAATAGGATTTTCTGTTTTTGCTACAATATTATATATTTTTTTCTTCTTTAGTTTTCTTTCTTCATTAACCCTTATTTCTGTCTTTTCATAATCCAAAGCTAGATAAAAAAAATCAAATTTAAATGACAATGTTTATGACTGATTAATTTTACTTCTTGTACTGGAATATGAATCAGTAATAAATTTCAGTAATCAAGGTCTTGCATCTTTATCCTCAATACTCAATTGCTTTACTCTAATAGCAATGAGAAAGTCTTGTCTCATCCTCTTATCTCGCATCAAATTTAAGACCATATAGTCCGTGCCTCTTTGCATCTGTGATATGACTATTCATATATTTGTCAAGATGTTAAACAAACATGTGTCATCTGGTGTATTTAACACGAGAATAAATTACGTGATTGTCTTTCTCCTTTCTCTTATTTTTTCACAAATTGTACCAACTACATGTATAAAAACTTTCATTCTTATGGAACATTGCCCATCTTATCAACCTTCAAATATACAACTAATGGGAGATCCACTACCTGAACAAAAAGATGAAAAATTGAACCTGATGGTCCTGATCAATAGTAAATTGTTGGAGAATATTCTTTGGTTGGTAGAACTTAGTAGATTGCCTCGTTGATTAATCAACTTGGCTACAATGAAATGTGTTCAGAATCAGAAACTGCATAATGCATATAGTATAGTTGATTAGCTACAAGTGGCCTCATATCAATATTCATGACAAAATTGTCTCTAGTCGGGCAAGTGGCAATATAACGAGGCATAGTAGGAGAAACTGGCATAATAACTTTGATAGTTATAGACCATATACCACAATGCCCAAATTCTTAAACTTAACATGGTGATAATACACCTATCAAAACTAATGAAACAAATCCAGCTATCAAATTTAGTGCATCGCTGATCAGATTTTGGCTCCGACTTTGCATCTTATACTTACAATTGCTTTCTAAATTTGGAGTTTAGTGATAGGTCACACTTTCGCAGACTTCAATTTTTCTGTAGCTAAAACTTTAAGAATTTCCTATTCTTTACCTTTTAAATTGTTTCAAGTGGTTCTCTTACATTGCCCAGTGAAAACCAAATACTCTCATTTGTGCATGTGAAATTTCCCTTCTAATAAAAACAAGTTCAAGATTGTTGTATTTGCCTTTATGTTAGTATATTTTGAGAGGAGAAATGATGTAGCGGAAGCTATCAGTTCCATTGATTCACGCGCGAACACATGAAAGCAATCATCTAAAACCGATAGAATACTAGGGAACAGGGAAAAGGAAACACCACAGACGAAAATATTATTGATCCAGAATTCTCGAAAACCAACTACTCAATGATTTAAATAGTCGAAAAAACCCTAACCATCCAAAAGATGAAAAGAAAACCAAATATAAAATATGAGACTCCGAAAAGGCATTTATTGACGTTTCTACCCCTAAAACAGGGCTCCAAAACCTAACTCGTTCACCTGCCACCACGACCGTGCTAGGGAACATGGGCAGGTAGTGCTCCTTGCTAGAGACTCCCTCGCCAATGTCCGAATGGGGCGCGACCGTGCCCGATAACACGGGTGGAGGCCTTTTCTGCATCAAGAAAACTCACAGGGCTCTTTATACAAATTTCACTTAATTACCAAAGCACTAGGATTGTAGGTCATAAAGTGGCATTAGTTCCTTTTCTTGAAACGGCTGAAAATAGCTCCTTTCTAGGTTTGTAAATCTAAAGTTGGTGCTAATTATAGTCAAACTGGTGGATAGAAATTATAATGATTTTTTATGATTTAGATATTGACAATGCAAAGCAAGAATCCTTAATAATGCAAGTAAAGCAAGTTTTGTGAGCTCCATATGAAAATAAATTAGATGTTGGGCAAGCTAGAATTAGATAAAGATAAATGGAAGCTCTCTTCTCAAACTTAGTGCTGTTTCTCCAATAATACCAAATGCAGTAATAGCGTTACCTGCAATTGCTGGTGAGATGCAGCTAACGTCTTTCCAGCTACTAACAACAATCTGGTAGAGTGGTAAAGCTGCTCCTTCTCTTTTTTTGTATTCTCTGATGTCTTCTTGACGTACATAGACAAATTTCCCAAGGTAAGCCTCTTAGCTTCCAGCGTCTGCCGCATCTCCACTAACTCATTATTTTGACTTACTGATTCTTTCCTGGACTGTTCATCACATCACCGTGCCACAAAGCAGCAAAGACAACAAAAATCTGGTAAATGGAACTCACTCAACTATCAAATATTCTATATTATATAATTGTTTCCCCAGTGACCAATAAAGGAAAACAAACAAAAATGATGTTCGAGTTTCACCAAATAAAAACAAAACGCAGCTTTAATTCAAGGATAAACACGCATTGCTGTTGCAACTAGCCATTGGCAGGTGGATGCAACCCAACTATCCTAGCTAGTTAATTAAAATTTCTTAAACACAAGGTAAAGACTTCCTCCTCCGATGATTCCAGGTTCAGCTCTTAATATACAACACGAGTATACAATTCGAATGTAATGTTATGGTGATGCACGAGTTTCACTAATTGCAAAGGGCTAAAACAAGACGAGATAATGGGTATGTATGGTCATAAACACAAATTTAACAAGTTCTCCACATCTGATCTTCTGCTCAATTTAATTTATTATGAACTTTCGAGAAGAATAACGAACACCAGAGCCTGGCATCTCAACTAAATCCATGATAAGTAAAAAAATCAAGATTTTGTAATTCTGCCTTTACGCTAATTCGAAACCCTAAACAAATGCCGCCTTTGATTGAAATAAAAGCCTACCGCGATAATCGATTCCAGACGCTGGGAAAGCGCCTCCTTCCTCTCCTTGGCCTTCTTAAGCGCCGAAGAGAGGCTCCAAAGACGAGCGAGCTCCTGCTGCAGGTCTTCCCAGTCGACGATTTTGGGGTTATCCGGGCCCTTAATCTCGTGTGCGTCAAAGATGGTCCACTCCGACGATTCGGGACGTGGGGAAGGTTCCAGTGGGCTAATTCGGTCGGATTCCATCGAGGTCGGTGCCCTTCATCTTCTCCGGGATACGGGGTCGGTGCTCATCGGCGAACGATGGCCAAGAGGTACCAAACGAGAAGGCGAATCGCGCTGGGTCGGGGAAAATCCAGCGAAAGGGAATCGATGGAGAGGCAGATCAATAAGTACAGCACAGTTAAGAGCAAATGAATCGGATCCTGTTTCATGATCCGATCGTTCTGTTTTTTACACTTATTTCTATTAGTTGGTTTATGTACTCCGTATTAACTTTGGGACGGATCGGCGGGGTGCTGACGATGAACGATTCACCTTTTACCACATGTTTATGTATTTTTTTAGGTAAAACTATTAATTTTAGTTTAGAAAACTTTTCATTTTGCGCCCACAGCTTAATCACTTAGTAAGCTACCCCTCAAACTTTTAAAATATTATTAATTTTGTAGTCAACGGACATGCCTTTGTTTTACCTCCAAATTTCTCAACTATCCATGAATGCCCCCGGCCCAGGTCCAAGCTATAATATAATTAGGGCTGTAAATGAATCAAATATTCGTGAGTAAATTTGGTATTTAGTTTGATAAGAGTTTATTTATGTTCGTTTAATATATATAAGATCAATTAAATAAACAAGCTTGAACAACTCGTTAAACTAAATAAACAAACTTGAACAGATATGTATTTAGCTCGTTAATGTTCGTGAAGAGCGTTTGTGAACCATGTTTATTAATAAAATTATTATCAACATACTAAATAAACAATAAAATAAAATAAAATAAACAAATAAGTGTAAATTATCAAGCTCAATAACCAATTAAACAAATAAAAGTTTCAAAAAATCAAACAAACTTGAATTGAAAGCTTGATAACATTTAAATGAACTAAGCTCGAACCAAGTTCAAACCAAGCTTGAATTGAGAGCTCGATAACATCTAAATGAACCAAGCTCAAGCCAAGCTCAAGCCAAGCTCAAGCCAAGCTCAAGCCAAGCTCAAGTTCATAAAAAATAAACTAAGTCAAACAATCATTTCAAAGGCTTGGTTCATTTTAAGCTCAGCTCGGTTATCTTATCAAACAAGTTTGAACACTCCAAAGCTTGGTTCAGTTTGGCTCGTTTACAACCCTAAGTACAATAGAAGAGTGTCTAATTATCATTCAAATATTTACGATTTAATTCTCATCTAACTATGTTATATTTGTAAGAATTTTCTCTTTATAAGGGACATATGATTCAGGAATATTGAACTTTTGAGTCAGCACTTTCTGATTTATTTTATCGTCTGGTGAAAAATTTTTATGAACCAAACTTATTACTCCAGATTTGATGACCCATGAACTGGTTAATTTGCTTCTTTATTTGTTTCTTAAACCTCCATAAATTTATTGCTTTGTATTCACGCACTGTATTAATATTTGTATAATTTAT
>JBAMIE010192109.1:0-11912 GCA_037177295.1 Kaempferia parviflora | reverse complement strand
AGCCGGAAGCAGCAAGCTAGTCCAAGTTGTAGCTAAACGTACAGCAAGGGCGGCCTTAACCTCTTGGCCCGCGCAACCGCCGCAGCCTAAATTCCTAAATTTTGCAAGGTACCATGGGAGCGGACAAACATTGAATAGTTGAGTGGAGTGGAAAGGCTTACGATCGTGGATGGGGAGAGCGACGGAAGCTAATGATTCCAGTGCGAGAGAAGGAAAGAAAGCTGTAGCGGCGGACGAAGGAGGGAAAACTTCGACAGGTACTGTGCGGAGTAAGCAGGCACATGTGCTCTGTCACGGTGGAAGGCGGCGGGGAAGGAAGGAGCCAGTGCGATGGAAGACAACGATGAAGGAAGGAGCAAGTGTGACGGAAGACGGTGGCGAAGGAGCGAGAGGGTGGGAAATTTAGATTTTTTTTCAATTTGGACGGAGTAAGAGATTAAAAAGGAAACGAAACCTCACTAGCACTGCTACAGTAGAAAAAATATATAATATGATGATGCGGCGGCTACCGTAGTTGTCACCTAGGATAGCACACGGAGCGTCGGACAAGATATATATATATATATATATATACATATATACTAGTTATCATGGACACGCGTTGCATGTGTAATATATTTAAAAACCTCAGAGCAAATTAACAGACTCTCCCTCATAAAAATTAATTTAATTTTTTATATCATATATTAAACTGATAAAAATATATACTACACTTGATCTTAGCTAAAAGGTTAAAAAATGTTTACTTTATAATGTCGTCGACCTAAGGTATTTATAAAAGCTTATCTGTTTATGACGTTATCAATCCTAAGATGTGGCGACTAAAAAGACTATGATGGTGTAATACCTATTAATGAGAAAAATTTTCAATAATACGCCACAACTGAGTCTCGAACTCTAAATCCTTGATTGTAATGAGAAAAATTTTTAATAATACGCCGTAGTTGAGTCTCGAACTTTAGATCATTTATTGAAATTACTAATAAATTTTAAAATTATTTTTAATGTAAACAGAAAAAAAGACATTAACGTAATTTCATCGTAAGCTTCACCAAATTAATTAGAAAGTAGTTAGTATTAAAACCAGATTTTTAATAATAATAATAATAATAATAATAATAATAATAATAATAATAATAATAATAATAATAATAATAATAATTTTACCATGTAATTGTTTTGAAATTAGTAAATAAATATATAACATTAAAGTTTATTGTAAGTATAGGTAGAGAAAAGTATACCGGAGGGAATAACATAAAGTCTTTTTGAGAAAAATCCCGATGATTAATGGCTCTTTCGAACGGGTAGTCACTTTGTTCGCCTGGGCAGTTCTAGAAGATACATTGCCTAAGCATTACCGCCCCAGGGATTGGTGGAATACGACGGATCGACCGATGTAGAAGATCACGTGCTAAAGTTTGAGCACGCCGCCATGTTGCATCAATACACAGATGGAGTGAAGTATAGAGCCTTCCTCACCATCCTGTCCGAAGCAGCCCAAAGATGATTCATATGGTTGCCTGCCGAATCCATCACCAGCTTCAAGGAGTTTAAGAAGACATTCTTACGCGAGCAGCCGAAACTACCACAAGCCCACGGTGGCGCTGTTCACCTTAAGATAGGGGTCTCGGAACTGTTGAGCGCATTCACTCAAGGAGTCGCAGAAGGCGAATTCTTGCGTAACTTGCCAGGGACTTTGACTATTTGATGAGCCAAGCAACATGGTACATCAATGCGGAGGAAGCGTAGATGACTCAAAGAAAAGAAGCTACTGCATCTGAGCCCAACGGGGGGCGATGAACACCAGTAGCCGTCCAGCTTAAAGGACCGAAGGGAGGAAGCAACCTAATTAGGTCGGATACCGGCCTCATAACCCTCCTCGGGTGGAGGAGGTGCGGAACTAGGAGGACCTACCATCCGAGCCTCTCCAATTCTGTACCTACCACAGGACGGACAACCACAACACCCAAGAGTGTCATAAATACAACCAAGGAACCCACCGATCGGATAGCCCCACCCCGCGCAAGCGGTCGCATTCGCCCAACCGGTAGCCTTATAAGTGACCGAACCGAGCTAACTGGTGAGATTCCAAAAGAGATCGACATGTCTTCTTTGACCTTTCTTAGCTTCTTGAATGTCTCCTACAACAACTTGTCCGGAAGAAACCCAATAGGAGGTGAATTTTCAACCTTTAATGACTCGATCTATGTTGGAAACAAGGGCCTTTGTGGTGCGCCACTTCCACAGTGTCCTAGCGATGACGCTAATCGTCTACCATCTCAAATAGGAGAAAATGAAGACAGTGACAAGCTTGAAACAATTCTGAATTATACCTTCATTGTGATGGGGTTTATAGCTGGGTTTTGGGCATATTTTGGCATGATTATCGTTAAAAAGTCCTTAAAGGTTACTCTCTTCCAGTTGGTGGACAACATGCATGATTGGATGTAGGTGCAACTCTCGCTGAAGATTGCAAAGCAATGGCAACAATTAGCTTAAGCCCTTGAACTTTCATGTAGGGAAGAGGGATTGCTTCCTTATAGTTGGTCATATTTAGCTGTGAATGTTATTGTGTACGATGAAAGTGTGGTGTGATAGTTGAAACGATAAATATTTTGAACATCTTTATGTTATTGTCATTTTGTTAGTCAGTAATCACTCAACATATTATGTATTACTTAGAATCCTTTGGGGTGTCATTAATTAATTACCCGTGAAGTTTATTTATTTTCGTTCTCACAAGAATGTAAATGTTATTTATATTTTATAAACAAGTTTAATTGTTGTTCTTCGTTCGTCAATTTTCTAAAGAATAAGATATTGTAAATTGATTTTTTTGGTTCACTTTATATGTACGCATAGTTAAAAGGATAAGGTAGAGTATCACAGTGTTGTTTACACAGTGCCAAGTTTTCAATGTGGTTGTGCATGCCCCATCTGAATCCCTTTTCTATCGTCGATTTGTTGGTTATAAATTTTCTGTGACCGTTCGTTTGTATAAGTGCATTTAACCACTAGAAAACTGCTATCAAATGATAGAATTAGCCATCAAAATTAATTTCTATCGCTAAATTGAAAATTAATTTCGTTGTTGATTAATTATGAAAATTAATTTTGGAATACGGTTAAATTAAACACTTCCCCCTTTCTAGTTTCCAGGTTTTGACCTAGACCCTAATCTCCTTCCCTTTCCCTAAACCCTCGTGGCACGGTGGCACGGCGGCGTGTTCGTCCTCGAGGTGAGGCCACGGCACGCCGTAGTGTCACGAGGACTTGGGCATGCCGCGATCTCACGGTCATTCCGTGATGTGATAGTGGGCAGGGCATTCGCGGGATCATGGTTGCGGCTAGGGCAATTTCCGATTGCACGTGTCATCCAAACTATATGGATGTTGACAAGTTACGTTGTTTATGTTCTAATCACAAATGTAGAAAAATAACTTTTAGTGAGTGATGAGGTAACTGTGAAAGTATATCTAGGTAAAAATAATTTTGTTCCAAATTATTACAATTGATATTGTTACGGAAAGCTTTATTTGTACAAGTCAATTGGACATTTTGTTATTTCGTCATCTGCCCTTATTGCTAGAAAAAAATCATCTAATAATAATGTAATGCAATTAATGATTTACGATACGATAAGTATGTTTGGTCCTTCAAACACAAATGAAATATCAACATTTGCTGTTCAGAAACTATATGACATGTTAAATGCTAGTGAAAGAGAAGTTTGAGAAGACAATCCTTCTGATCATTCTCAATTATCAGGAATTGTAAGACTATTGAACATCAAGGTAAAACATAATTCTCAGAACGATGTTATGATGACATTTGTCAATTGATATCACAATCAGTCTCTACTGATAACATAATGACAGATAGCTTCTACAGTATAAAGAAATTGGTTCAGGGTTTAAGTTCGCTCGTAGAAAAGATTGATTATTGCATAAATAATTATATGATCTTTTGGAATGATGACAACGAACTTACTGAATGTAAATTGTGTAATGACCATTGGTATAGGCAACATAGTCGCATATTAGGGAAGAAGAAGAAAAAAAATAGCATGACAAGCTATGTATTACTTTCCGTTAACCCTTAGACTTCAATGCTTGTATGCATATGCTGCAACACAAATCACATAAGGTGGCATCATGAGCATATGCACAAAAGAGATATAATGTGTCATCCTTCTACCTCCCTATATGGAAACATCTTGATACAAAATTTCTTTTTTTTTTTTTTTTTTTTTTTTTGCAATGAAACCTTGTAATATCAGACTAGCACTTTCAACAGATAAATTTTAGTCATTTGGTCAATTAGGATAATTGTATTCATCTTGACCAGTGATATTAACACCATATAACTTACCCCCTTAGATCTACATGAAAGACAAATACATATTTTTTATTGTGCTTATTTCAAGTCCAAAGAATCTGAAAGACAAAATAAATATTTTTTTACGACCTCGGATTGTTGAACTAAACAACTTATGGATTGACGGGTAAGAGACTTATGATATTGCAAGTAAAACTAATTTTACCTTGTATGTTGCTTTATTATGGACGATTAGTGATTTTCTAGCTTACTCAATATTGTTATGATGGAGTACAGTCGTAAGTTAACATGTTCACATTGCATGACCAAATATGATATAATTACATTATTTTGCAGTCGAAAGATATCTTGGGTTGATAATCATAATAATTTTTTTCCTATTACCTTTCAAGTGAAATAAAAAAATTTCATAAAAAATGATGGTCACAAGACTTTCATTAATAATCAAGTCAGGAGGAGTTACTAAGGAAATAGAGAGCTATGGGTTGTATTAATAACTCAGATTGGTTTTGATGATTTAAATAAACATATTGTTAATTAGAGTTTGCAAATGTAGCGGAAGATATGGAGTATATTTTATGAGTTACCATATTGAAAATATCTACTTATTCTACATAATATTTATTAGGACATGTGCGAGCTCTTTGTCTCAATTTCGTGCTCGTCTACAAAATGTAAATGCACAACGGAAACAAAATACACAACAAAAGAATGCATAAACACATAATAAACCGATTTTACTTGGTTCACCGTCTCCCAAGGTAACTATTCTAAGGCCTAGTCCTAGCGATCTACCACTACTATAACCTTCTCCTTCTCGGATACCTTCTTGTTATTACAAGTAAAGACAAACAATATAAAATATAAATAAAAATGAAAACACAAATGTTTTACAATTGAAAAACTTTAATTTGGATGTTTGCTTTGGATTGCCTTTAACGGTAAAAAAATAAAGCAACACTTCGTCTTCAGCCCCTAAAAAAACAATAAGTGTCATGGAGATGGCGTTCCATCTAAATTAGTCAAAATCTTACAAAAAAAAATAGTATTATTATTGAATTGTAGCAGTCAATTTCTTACTGCCAGCTATATATACAAAAATAAATAAGAAGCAAAATGAAAATCTCCTATATATTTGTTGAATGTCATCAATCAAAAGTGGCATAAAGAAATTGAATGGACATGGTCGTCTTCTTGAGCATTAAGGAACTTTACTAATACAAACATTGAATGAATAAAGTTTGTCGACAAATTAGATTTAATAGTCTTCTAGAGAATTTCATTCATATGGACATTTTTAATTACTGTAATGATAATAAGTAGTAAATCTCAACTATTTGACGTCCATATTGTTTACTTACTGTTTAACCGTCCTTATGACGTCGTCTTAGCAGAAAGACATTCCAACAGATTGTGCACAAATTCTATCTTTCACATCAAGATTTATACGAAGTGTTGCTGATTGCATTAAGCAATAGACATTTGATAATAGATGCCCGCAAGTGGAAAATCTATCAGTTGTAGATTTCCACGCTACCTGAAAGCAACGCAAAACCACCCTCCTTGATCTATGCAAGGTATATGTTTATCTAACTCGGAAGACAGTACATGATCTGGATGTAGCACAAGTTGCAATTCTCAAAAGGGCATCGAGACAAAGACCTAATCAAACATTCAATATTTGTGAGAACTACTGATCGTCTACTCCGACAAGCTTGTTAATCTACAATAACTAGGACCATATTTCATTCTCCATGTAAGCTATGAGACTATCCAAGCTAGTCCCCTGAGATACATTGGGTGTCTGGGCTGTTTTTAAATCAGGATCTTTACCCTGATCATGCCCTAGAATTTGATCCATTCTGTCATTTGACAAACTCGGCTCATAGCTGATGGGACTACGATTGATGATAGAAGCAGAGCTAGTAGCTATAGTTGCATCAGTTCCATAAAGTAAATTATCACAATGCAGTGGTGGAGAAGGAACTACTAGAGACTGATGGTTATTGTTGATGCCAAAGTCAGAAAGGGTAGGATCTTCGAGTTCAGATGCCAAACTAGCCAGCAGATCTTCCCAACTCTTCTCCATAATATCTGTTGCTGTTATCAAAGGTAATGTAGAACTTTCAACTTGGGCTACTGTACTCTCAGAATATAAAGTTGTTTGCGTCTGATCTGGTATAACAGGTGATACAACCAAGACATCCTCAGATCTCAATTGCCCTTGATTGCAATAAGGAATCTGTGGTGACATTGTTGTACAAGTAGACTTCTGTTGCACAGCTCTTTGAGCACGATTATGATGGGAAATATTGTTCTGGGAATGGCTAGCAATGACAGCAGATCCAGATTGCATAGACCCTAAGCTTCTTGATCTCGCATGAGAATGCATACGTTGAGAATTTAATGCAGGAAGATGGACCTCATTCCGCACATGTTGCAGCCTACGATTAAGTGAGAAGGACCTCGTTGGCTGTTGGCCGAGTCGCAGGTTACGAGAAGATGCAATATAAGGTTGACATTGGTTTACAATGTTCGTTAGATCTGAGCTTGAGATGGTTGAACATTGCTGGAGTGAACTTGATCTTAACGGAACCATATTGGAATGACTTAGTGGTACTGCATTTCTGTATGTTGGGATATTAAATGAATCATTTGTTGATTTCAGTGGATGTGCAGTGGTTGTGTTCTTCTGTTTGAAGTACTTCCTCAAAGCTTTCCATCTTTCTTCTTTATCAGTAGCATGGCAATGATCTCTGTCAAAATTACCATTGCCCCAATAACTGCAAGGGGCTGGAGAATCACAGACATAACAATGGCACTGCATTAGGTAACAAAATATCAGCCCATTTATGCATACGAAAATACAAGAGAGAATCTTAAATTTTCTAGTGTGTTAGGTATCTTTAACATATTGACCTGAGATTTTAATGTTTTAGGAAAATAAATATCAGATTTGAGCAGAAAAGACTCACCAAGTGACAAAACTCTTTGTGTGATGATGAGGCAAAAGGGTATGTAGCACACTGATCTCGTGAGTGTGGGTAATCACGACAAGCCACCTATAAATGATAGAATATGATTTTTTTTTTTTTTTAAAAAAAAATGAGATCCCTACTCCATGCTTCATAAGATATGCAGCTCTATGGCAAGGAGAAGCAACAATGTATTTGTAATATTAGCTGTAAAAAAAAATGTCGGTTTTGGATAATCCAAAGTTTGTTGAAGTATGCAAAATGTCACCTGCACTGCTAGATTGAATGGTTGAAGACAAGTAATTTAGTCGATCATCATGACTCAGGAAGATAATCCTTCACTGTCAGTTTCATGTAAGCTTATCGATAGATGCCAAAATGAACACGTGGACAACCATCATATTTATGACATTCAATTAACAGTGAGGAACAGGATATGCAATTAAAACTGCAAAGGTTCTTGCACTTAGAATCAACCAAGATAATGAACAAGAGTGTCAGTCTAAAAGTACAAAATATGTTTTGCATAAAAGACTTTAATCAAAATGTAAAACAAAAAGAAATCTTTACATTATTATCATTTCATACTAGGCAATGTACATCCATTGCAGATAACAAACAGATTGCTCAATGCATAAACTTCATTTCTTTATGCTTTAATATATGAGATTGTATGACTGTACACACTATCATTCACAAGAGCAAGACCATGGTTTCCGAAAACTTCATAGCAGTATAAGTAGTAACTAACACAAAAACTTTATCAACTATGAAAATGAAATGCCAACTAAATGAATTGTTTAATACAAATTATTGTCTTAATTTTTTTTTTAAAAAAAATGGTACTATCCCATCTAGTCATTTTGTTTCTCAACTTGTTTACTAAGATCAAAGATTAGTTTGTGCAGATCTCTCTGAATCCTTCTTGCAATCACCATATCTAATAGCTCAACTATTTTCTTAAGTGTTCCTACACTTCCTATTACAAGTTGAAGCCCATTTATTAACTTGCACAGTTCAGACTAATCCAAGAATTCTGGATTTTAAGTCACACTTGGAATAAATGTGATTGGCTCACTTCAAGACATCCTCTTAAATCCACTTGCAATTTGAGAAACTTGGGTGATGAAGGAACCTAGAGTTGCTTTAGGTGAGCACCTAGCCTTACAAAAACTCCATAACATATACACTACACCATGTTCCTGACTTAAAACATATTCTATTTAATCATCGAGGAAAATTATTTCCAAGAGAGTAAAGCTTAGGCATCGAGTTACACCAAGTTCAAGAAATAAGCAGTAGGAGGCAAGTTTCTAACGTGAACATAGTGCTGGTGTAGTAAACCTGGCAACTTCACATTGGATTAGCATTGTTTAATCTCCTGGTTATGAGTTATTGACAAAATGACATGCAAGATTATAGATTTTTAAAGAAATATATATTTCTCATGTTCAACAGTATCAAAGATTTAAAACTACAATGAACAGAAACAGAATGCTTTAGAATGTTCAATGAGGAAGCTTTCAAGAATGATGCTACTACTGATCCATGCTAGGAGTCATGCAAGCATAACCAGCATGAAGCCAAATTTTGAACAGATTTAAACGCGCAGTAAGGAAAAATAGGGAAGAGGAAAAGAAACCAGAGTGATCCTTACCTGCCCCTTCTCCGCTACAACAAGCAGATCTTCATCTTCTTCATCTCCACGTAAATTCTTATCTTCAGCAGCTACGGCAGGCTTGTCCGGGTCCGCTTCCAACACCAAGCACTCATCATCATCCTCATCGTCCCGCTTGCTCAGACCCAAAGGCTCTGGGTTCAACCGTCGTTTCTTCACAGCGGGGAGCGAGAACTCGTCCACTACGACAACGTCGTCAGATTCCTCCACCCGCCGCCCCACCGCGCGATCAAGCAGCTCGTCGACCCAGTCGAAAGAGCGGCGATCGGTCCTCCCCCGACCATAATCCTCCTCCTCCTCATCGGAGCTTATATCGACGACGAAGCGCTCCATTCCCTTGGTCTCGACGACTCCAGTTGACTAAGAAAGGGGTTTCCAAGAGCTACTCGATTCCACACAAAAGGCAGGTTTTTCCACATCTCGCATCCAAGAAACTTACAAATTCCCCGGGCCGCGATCATCAAAAAGCCACAATCAAAAATTCACCCGACACTACAGCAAACACAGATCAGGCAAAGAAAAACAGTGCTTTACCGATTGAAATCAGCAATCACCCGCGATCAAACAAAGCAGCAGTCGACGAGAGAAGCGGCCTTTTCCCCTCGCATTATCTTGCCGGGATTTCCGTCGGAGCAAAACCGTAGAGACTAGAGAGACGGAGGAAGGAGAGACGGGGAGGGTTTCCGAGTAGGAACCACAACATATAATCTGCTGCTCTATCGGATTCGGATTTCTTTCCAACTCCCGACCGATTCGATCTCGGAATTTAATTAGCCATCGAAATAAATTCAAAATAATAATAATAATAATAATAATAAAATCTAGTTACAACCGCCGGTCCTAGTCCTGCCACTAAAGTTGAAAATTATTAATAACTATTTAATTAAATACGTAAAATGAAATACAAATACCGTGCTTCTTCTTCATGCATGTTTCCCCCAAATCTAAGTGGTGCGTCAATGGCGTTGACCCATTCCTGAGTCTTGTGCTTCTAGAACCATCCCATTTATTATCAAATATTTAATAACATACGTCACAATATTATATATCAGTATTTAATAATAAAATATCAAATATCATTTTATTTCGTTTCTAATAATAGAAACGTCTTAATAACATAAATGGATAAGATAATCATGGTATAAATATGTTCATCCCATTAGTTAGCGAGATCAATTCAATATGACTTTTCAATTTTAAATGATCATAATTTTTTATTCAGAACTTAAAATCAAAATTTATTAGCAGATAAAATTTAAAAATCTATATTTATTATGAAGTTGCTTAATGACTCTCAATTTTCAAGTTTAAATTTCATCATTTAGGCTCTCATCTAAACATCTAGATTTTATTACTATTTTTTTTAGTAATTTTAATTTTAAAGATATTTCAGGTATTTTTAGTATGTCTGACAGTTAGTTTTCCTTTTATTAATTTTAATTTTTGACAAGAAATTTTATTTTCTAAAAATATATATTTTTATTTCTTTACAATATTAAAATTGAGATTAGATTTCTTTCTTTTTATTTTTAAAATTTAGAGGGTATAAAAATACATGTCTAAATATATTAAGATTCATCTCTCAATTATTAATACAATTTTCTTCTTAATTACTTCTTTAATCTCCCATGATATTAGCAGAAAAAAATATATTTTTAAAAATTTATATTTTAATCTTAAATCTTGAGTAAAATTTTCATGTGTTTAATGAATTGTTTAAACACGGTTTTGATTTAATTTTATATAATGCCCTCATGTCTTAGTAATTTCACGTTCATGCGATTTTACTATCAATTAAACAACATAAGTACTTTATTAATAAAATAAAAAAGGTGATAAAAATGTGGTGTTATTATATATAATTTATAGAGAAATTATATTATTTAATTACTTGAATTTAGAATATAAAATATACTATCATTGAATAATATTATTTAATTACTTGCGAGTAAATATTTATTTTATAAAATTTATATATATTTATACATTATATTACATACGCAATGCGTGTGCGATCACTAATATAAATTAAAAATTATCATCTTAGTGTTTTATTAATTGTAAGAGTATTAAAGATAGAGGATTACATAATAATTTAAAATATAATTTTAACATTCATAACTAACAAAATATCTTTATGGAAGACTTTTAATACATATTGATACTGTCTGAAATTGAAGAGATGGTCGCGGGTTATACGGTATCGAAGTGGCTTTATTGCCAACTCCGCGATGACTCTCTAAGCTTGGTGCTCCGAAATCCCAAGTTTTGTAAACACTCGCACAAATCCAAAGGAGACATTAGAGACCAGTTCAGGGAAGGGGTTCCGGACTCTAGTACTCCGATGCTCAGGTCAATAGAAGGCTCTAGAGAAAGATGAGAGGAACTTTATATAAACAGTAGTTTAAGTGTGTGTGCATACCTGCATAGAAGACCAAGAGCTTCTATTTATAGTAAGGGCTTTATTCCTTGGCATGCATATTGATGCGTTACTTATCAATGGTAAGTCATTTCTGACATTCTGACACTTTTCCCTATCTGAGCATGTCATCTCTGTACTTTGTCAGACTTTGAGAGCTTTAGCCATACATGAAGTACAAGGCACATCCTCTAGCATCTGATCCTCTGACATCCGACATGCTAGAAGACAACGAGGTAGGTGGACCGATAAGACAGGGAGGTTCCGACTGTCCTCGCTGCCAATATGCCTAGCCGACCGGCTAACCTTTCCAATCGGCCGACTTATCAGGCCCCGATACTGATTCTGAGCTTACTAGTATGCCTGGCCGACTGGCTGACCCATCCGGTCAGTCGACTGGCTGACCCATCCGGTCAGCCGACTTGTTTGGAGAGGCCACTGATTTTCGGTCTGGATTTTAGAGCGTCTATTGACTTGCCCAGTTCGCTCAACTTTCTAT
>JBAMIE010192094.1:0-11915 GCA_037177295.1 Kaempferia parviflora | reverse complement strand
CAAGATGGGAGTTGAGAGAATCGCAACGTACCTGAAAATAAGAAAGAAATGGAATATGTGTCGGCAAATATTTTGTGATAAAATACCCTTAAGAGACAACATACAAAACAGTTGTGAGATGAATGTCTTGGGATAGGAAGATACATACTCGCATCGGCTTGGTTCGTCAACATCTACAAGTTCATATTTCAAGCCGCATCTGAGTCTTACCTGTTTGTTGTATAGATAGATGTCAAGCATGGAGAAGCAACATAGTTGGAACTCACATGTGCCAATTTAATTATGAGAAGTACCTTTAAACTCCTATCAGGGCCATTCCAGCATTTTTCTCCATTTGAAAACTGCATCACACTGTAAGATTCCTCAAAATTTTCCCATCGCCTGATAATGAAGCATGCAATTCAGTTAATTGAGCTTCAGCCTTTTGGTATTAAACCTATAAATAATGACAAACTGAAGTTTTTTTAACCGAACTTCGCTAATTTCTATCACTGTATATCAATTATGCAAGAACGTCGCATTTTCTACATTAGTTTGATAGCCTAGTCAATGTCAAGGTAACGGCAATGTGTTCATGTCTTAATTAAAAACAGTATTCATACAAAAGGAAGTACTGTGCTTGAATAGATTGGCAAAGCGGTAACAACTCATCAAATCTTCCAAAGTTACTGTACTGCATTGAGTTTGTCAACATGCATTTCAGAATAATTGAAAAGACATAATAATTTTATGCAGTTAAATAATCCCTTCAACTTTTAGCACGTTTTACAAGTGTTTGATGATAATAGATATCTAATCAGTAAACCAACTTTTTCCTACATCAATCGATTAACATTTAATAACTTTGAATTCAATTTGCAAAAAAGCATTATGAGAAACACCAAAAGACAGTAGTTAAATCTCTCATCGTCAGGAAATCAAAGCTTCCTTGGCCTATAAAAACAATAATAACTTGCAAGCAAGGTGAATCAGAAGTTACCCTAATTGTGTGGTGCTATGCCCTTCAACTTGGGAAGCTTTTCTAAATGGACAGACCTTATAGACATACCTGACAAAAACAAATTTAAAAAAAGGCAAAAGCCAAAATTAAAGATTTGGAGTGCACATCTGAGACAAACAAAAAACGGACACATGAAAAATGTGCACTGCATACTTGTTCTGCTTGTACTCAAAGCACTGATCATAAATCGAATAAAACTCTTTCTCTTTCCCTGGCAAAAGTAGTTAAGCTGGGCATTATAATCAAATGATATAAATAACAAGATTGTGCAAATTATAGTCAACAAAATGTAACTAACATGAACGCGAGATAACAATTTACCATCAATCATCAAACTACAAAAAAGAATCCGATGGCATCTCAGATAGATAACATATGAGGTGGAGTAACTTAATTATATATTATGAATATTATGCTATAAATTATTTGGCCTACAACAATGGATGACTGCCAAGACAACCTGTGAGACACCTAGCAAAGCCACAATGACATATAAATTAATTAAAAAATAAAATCAAAGAAAGAGACTAGTTGCACTTACAAGAATAAATACACCTCATAAATCAGAAATAGGCACAATAGGCAAATTAATGTGCAAAGCGATGAAAAAGAAGCTTAAGAAGAAATGCCAAGTAGATGAAACATTCTGCTCTATGATTAGAATCTGAGACTAACAACAGTTAAAAAAGGAAACTAAATCTTTTTATTTGACAAGAATACAAACACCAACACCTAGCAGAAAATGATTTTCATCAGCAAACTATGCTGGTTGTCCTCATACTCACCAAAATCATGCTTTAGCTTCTCGGATAAACTGGAAATCCTTGATTGTAACTTGGATAGTTTTAAGCTGGCATCATCGTACTCCTTGTTCACTCGAGAAGACTCTACAAATGTGGAAATAATAGTAAGGAACTGCATATTCTGATGCTTCATGGAACATAGGTGAGGAATGAGAAACATGTCAGCTTACCTGATATATCTATAGGAGTCCTGAAAAAGTTGAATGCTTGAATGACATTTTGAACAGTATGCTGTATCTTATCCAGCCATGATAGGCTACCAGGAGTTGTATCTGCATGCATCAGAAACAAATACTCAAATTAACATTCTCATGTAACAAAATTCTTAAAGAATCAGACAATGTATGGTTGAAGTTAAATCATCAAACTGCACAAAACCTGGAGATTCGGATGTAAAATCTTCGTCAGAGTAACTGGAATCATCATATTCAACTTGATCTTTGCCATATGGCTCATCAACATCATCTTGAAAATCATGGTCATCATCCTCATTGTCATACTGATGTCTATCATCATCAATGTCAGAGTGATAACTGCCATAGTTTTCTTCTTCCCCACTCTCGGCAAAATCATGATTTTCTTTCTCTTCCTCATTTTTATCGTTGTGTTCTTTTGTCTGTTTATCAGAGAGTTCACCAGTCCATCTAGAGGCTACAAGACGGCCCAAATTTTCTCTTGATAAGCCCTCAGTGGTCTCAGGACTTTGCACCTGTAAGAATCCACCATGAGAAATGAAAGATAACTTCGATCCATGGATCTAGGAATTTAATTGCTCAATAAGGATTCTCTTCATTGTAGCAAGTGTTGGAATATTATCATGATAGCTTATATACTACGAGTGACATTTTTTCATCTTTCTAGTGTACAAACCCTACCTTTTTATTAGCTACTAACCTGGTCACATCAATACATGTCTGAGATGACGAACTAGTAGCTTAAAAGCAACTGAAAATGAAAACTTATCATAGAAGTACAGTAAAATATCTCTTTCTAGAAATCAGCATCAACAGCAATCATCCTTCAACAATATTGTCCTCATCAGTGCATCTCTCATACTTAAGTTTCTAGTTTTGGATCAACCAAGAAAATAACAGCTAACATCTTTGATGGCTCTAACTTTCAATTATGCATCAACATTTGCAGCTGCATGCTTAGTTTTATAACTTAAATTCCCTAAAATTCAATTCAGTTAGATGCCCACACATCCAATAAAGTTTTTTTTTTTTTTAACTTAAGTTCCCTGATACCCAATTCAGTTAACCATAAAAAATTAGATGCTCACGCATCCTTAGATAAGTTTTCAAATAGCATGCAGATGACGCACCCAAAAATTAATAATGGTACTGTTATAGGCAAATTTTTATTTTTAAGTTTAAGGATTCATGATTTTGTTTATACATTAGTAGAAGATTGGAATAGTAAGTTAACATTATCAAATATACCCATATGAAAAAAATTCAAACTTCAAAGTTCAGAGTCATAATCTTATCTCAAATTTTGACCTCACCAAAGAGATGCAATCACTAAACCAATATGCAATAAAACAGAAGCAAAGGATTCAGGATCTGCCATTACCTGGTCAGCAGCATTATCTGGATGAAACTCTTTGGTTCCAGTTTCCTCATTAGCACCAGCTTTAACTCTTGTAATATCTTTGTCTTCTAGGACATGCTAGTAAAAGAAACCAAGACATTAAGTTATCACTGAAACAAAAATATAACAAACAGAAATTTTTAAAATGCAATGATGTCCTTACAAAAGATGATCTTTTACCTGATTTGTTGCATGATCTGAAGGTACCTCATGGCTTTTATGATCAGAACCATGATCATCTTTGACGTACTTAAATAGAATGAAATATAAATTATTAAGAAAGAAAATAGTACCAATTTCAGCAGTCAATCTAAATACCATGAAGAAAAATATCATATGGACAAGTTTCAAACACAAGTTTAATGTTTGCAATTCCAGATAGTGCCAATATGGTTGACATAACTCAATCCAATGAACCCATGGCACGAACCTATGAACATATATTAAACTTACTTTAGTATCATGAAGGCAATTAACATACTACATATACCAATATGTCTATGAGATGCCCCTTGATGACATTCTCATCTTATACAATTACAGAACATTTGTTGCAAACTTGTTTTTTTTTTTTTTTCCAAACAAATAGTCAATATAAATAAGTTAGATCCTTCAGAATCTTTTCAGCCACGTATTCAGTAATATATCTTCCTGTATAGAGTTATAGACATAGAATACATGGATTGTTTTTCCTTAACCAGTTGAATAACTTCCTTGGCAAGGTTTTAGAAATCAATTTACTTGCTGCCCATTGACCAAACAAATATCTAGAATAGCACAAATAAGAACTTTGCTGAATTTTTTCAAAAAAGAGACAAGTAACTCAGTCACAAAACTGCACATTTATATTGTGAATTTAAATGATTACTCCCATGTCAGTTTTAGGTACTTATTGATTTTGTCATTTCAAAACTCAAATGAGCTTATAATGCATTAGAATAGGATGCCCTTAACTTCTCTCCATGTGATATTTTAATGCATAACTGAGGTATGATAAAAAGTTATGTAACAAAGCATACTAGTTCACTGACCTGACTAGTCTTTTCCAGCTTGTCATGAGGCCTCTCAGTCAGATCCTGTGGATATTCATCTAATAATTTCTTCTGCTCATTTGACTTTGTTTCGGCAACTCTCTGTGCCTCTTCCTTCTCCTTTTTCAAACGTTCTTCTTCCTCTACTTTCTTTATCCTTTCTTTATGCTCTGCGTAGCAGGTTAGAAATAAGAGGACAAAGAATATTGAATTATGCCATCATACGATTTCAATTTCTATGTTCTATTTGAGTCAATTAAACATGGAGCCATGGAGGGTAGTCTGCATGAATTATTTTTTATGAGACACGTGAGTCTTCAATTATGAGAATCAAAACTAATAGCCAAGTGAACTTCAGTGCAGTTGCAAAGAATATTGCACCTCTCAGTTTCTCAACTAGTCCTTTAAGTGTCTTCTCTTCATTTTTCAGTTTTGATAGCTCCACCTCCTCTTTCACAAACTCTTGTTTTGCCTTTTCAATTTCTTGTTTTCGGATAACTAAACCATCCTGATGCTTTTCTATCTTCTTCTTCAATCTCTCTCGTGCTGCTTTACCAGCTTCCCAACATGTATTTGAGCAGTTTACATTGCCATTGTATTCATCACTTCCATCACAGCAATCTACATGTAACATTATGAGCAAAAAAAGAGGAGGGTCCGTTGATCTAAAGAATAGAGAATTCTTATTCCATATATGATTGCAAGAATAATGAAGGACATAGAAACAAAAGGCACGCCACTAGAACCTAATGCTCCAAAAGAAGCTATATGAACAATACAACAAGGTAATTGTTGAATAAAGTGAATGATATATATTAAGGCCGCTTACAAAAAGGCATTTAGAAATATCAAAGTCAAATTTCACTTGCTCTCATTTCATCTTGTTCTAACTCCTTTAAGAAAAGAATGATTCAACTTTTGCATGAGCCTATCATAGAAGCAAGAGTATATTATTTCCTTGAAATTAATAGTTTAGTAGGTCAATTAAACATGGTTGAGAAAATGATGGGTTGATGAACCAATAAAATCATCAAGTGACTGAATATTATAGCCTACAAATATGTAGTACCTGGCCACAAATAAGTGCATATATACCAACTTTATAAGTAGTATGACTAAATTTGATGTTTTATCTTAAAAACTATAAGTGTATGCAGAGAAACTACTGGTCGAGCTAAACACTCATTGAAGCGACAAATTAGCTTTAATAAGAAAAAAAAAAAACAGATCGATTTTTACCACAAAGACCATCATTCACTCGGGAAGAAAAAATAATCTGTGGAATGTGACCCGAGTTCCGGCAGTAGAATTTGCCTTCTGGACAGGCTGATGTCCCTGCAAAACTCCAGCGGCAATTAAGAAATTCCAAAAACCAATTGACTAACATTGAGGTAAAGAAAAGAAGAAGAAAAAAATCAGCTACTTTTGCTGTCTTCCTACCAACATCCTACTATGTTCACGAAACCGACAGAAATTGAGCTCAGAACAACTAACCTCAGCAAGAAAAAGAAACAGTCAAAACGCAAAGTCCCTTGTAGAAACACTCACCCGGCTCGTCAGTTCCATCGAGACAGTCGCAGAACTCATCATTCAGCTGCTGCTTGGTGAACTTCTTGGCCCCATCCTTGCATTTGATCACGTCCGACTTATAGTAACCCTCATCTACGAATCGAATAAAAATCAAAATAACGCCGAAAACATCTGCTAAAACGCAGATCAAGCAAAAGATTAAAAAAAAAACAATGCGACGGGAAGGAAGACCTTGGGGAGCGATTCCCAGAAACTCGCGGGCCGGGAGAGAAGCGAATCCGGCAATCCACAACGCGAAAAGACAAGTGATCGTAAGAGAAAACTTGATTCGGAGGGTTCCCATCGATCTCTCGGCGAGAAAGCTTCACCTCCGTACCGTTGAGGAGACGAGCTGCGGGTGGAATCCCTCGACGAAATCGGGATGTCCCTAAATTAGAAAGGACTCGAATTAGATTTAAATTTAAGCATTTATATTCTTAATTGTGGGCCTACGGCCTACTATTTAGTGTAGCCCATTAAGGCCCATTATATTACTCAGCAAGATGCTCATCAACAAGCATTTCCTTGCCCACATCAACAATTGAAAATGATAAAAACATAAATATCAATTCTTCTTTTCTTTTTCAATTAAAATAAAAACTTTATTGATTCCTATCACTATTTTATTATTATTTTTTTTTTATCAAGAAGGTGGTTGGAGATATGCCACTGAGTGCCACAGAGAATCATAGAACACTTGAAACATTTTTGATGTTCCAAATTCAAATGTACTCCAAACAATATATTCTTGGATGATCATAAAGTATTAATCTAATGATGATGCATTATATTTTATGCCCAACCTTGTCCTCATTCCTCATTCCAAGGGAATAATATCCACTCCTTGCGTAAAAAGAGTTTCAGATATGATCAGGGCAAAGTGTTGCTCTATTTAAAGATTAATATTTATTCTTATTATCAGTTAATTAAGTATGTTTATGAAAAGCAAAGACCACTACTAGTAGAAGAAACCAAGATGGATTAACAGTCAATCACTATGATTAATATAGAAATTTGGCACTGATAATCTCAAGAACAGGCCCCAAGAACAGGCACCACAGTCATGATAGACAAGGTATATATGCTCATTGCACTTGTATTTGCACCTAATTCAAAGCACATGAACAAGAAAACATGACCTAGATGAAGAGACATACATGGATTCTGGCATATATTTCAAATTCACGAGTGAGTTCTTAGTGAAGGATGATGAAGTGGTCCAAGAACTCAAAATGAAATAAAAAAAAAATAGTGAAATTTAAGATTGAAAAAAAAAAGAGAGAGAGAAAAGAAAACAGTAGTAAAGTTTCAAGATTCCCTCTCTTTTTTCATCGAAGGGATAACTGAATAAGTACCAAACTTAGCGGAGGAGACAAAATGGAATATAATGCTTATTCCTTATTCCATTCCTTGCTTTCAAAGTGTACATAAGAGCATCATGAACAGTAGAGTTTTCTATTCTTTACAGAAAGCTTGTATCCAATTCTGCTTCTGGATGCGTCCAGTCAAACAGAATTTTCAGACCTCTCCCTCCTACCATAGCCAATTCATATCTAATGGCGTTTATGTTTGTAAGTTTATCTGATGGATTAATGTAATATAGGAGAAATGCAAGGGCCTGAGACAGAAGAAAAGAAAAACTTACATTTGAGTAAGAAAGTTCTTGCTATGAGTATGAGGTTCTTGCCCTCTTTATTCTAAGAGACTTTTTGCATTAAAAGGATGAATGTTTATGAATTTATTCCTTTGGACATGTGACAAGCCAAAGCTGTCCCGCAGAAAGTTGGTAATGCAGGAAATGAATTGGAGGCTTGACCTGTGAGTGTTGTGTTCAAATGATTCCAAATTCTCTTTCCAATTGCCTTATAAGGAGGGCCTTGGAGTCATCTCTCAGCAACAAGGAGAGAAGTTGAAGCAGCCCCAGTTCCTTCCTAAACAAGAGGAGCACACACACACACACACAGAACATAACAATGTGTCTCCTAGCTTTCCAGAAACTAGTCAGTTTGTCAGAAATGAAGCTCTCAAATGGATGCTAGATAAAGCCACAAGAAAACCTCAAGGTAACAAAATCTTAGGAAATGATAGAAAGCCAGTGATGGTGTCTCCTTTTTTCTCTCTTTTTTTTTTTTTTTTTTTTTTTTTAAAAAAAACTGTCTTATAAAATTTTGCTTCCTGAAGCAGATGTATCAGCATCAAGCTCAACAAACCCACAGTAGCTTCGTTTCTTCCCGGACGCCGTATCCTTCAGAGAGGCACTTGTTTCTGCAAAGAGGAAGTGCCCCAGGAGAGTCTGGACTTGTTCTTTCGACTGATGCTAAGCCTAGACTAAAATGGACGCCTGAGCTCCATGAAAGATTTATTGACGCCGTTAATCAACTAGGTGGAGCAGACAGTGAGTATATATATATACAAAAAGTTTGATATTAGTAGAATCTACAAGTAATTGTTACCATCTTCACCATATACAAACTCGCAGAGGCTACTCCGAAGACGATCATGAGACTGATGGGCATTCCCGGACTCACTCTGTATCATCTGAAAAGTCATCTTCAGGTTCTCTTTGAGCACTCGAATGTCATATCTAAGCAACCCCAATTTCATTTTGATAACTAACTTGCTTTTGTTTGTTTATCTTTTAGAAATACAGGCTTGGCAAAAACCTCCAAGCTCAAACAAGCACTGGAAGTTTAAAGAACTGTAAGTGTTTTATATATTGACCTTCAAACCAGATACATCAGTTCAAAAGTTGGGTTAATTTATTTGCAGTTATTGGGTGTGCCATACCAGCAGAGAGAGCAGAGGATAATGGATCAGCAATAACTACTGTGGCGCCGGTAAACAAGTAAGAGAAGATCAATTTTCACTATGGTTATTGAAATTTATAGAGACGTTTCTCTAACAGTAAATATATTTCAGAACCATGCATATTAATGAAGCTCTCAGAATGCAAATTGAGGTGCAGCAAAAGTTACATGAACAACTTGAGGCAAGTCCTAATGCTCCCCACCAATTTCTTTGTAAAAAAAAAAGAGAGATTGAGTTTATTCTGATAAAGAAAGAAACAACCAACATGTAGGTGCAAAGGCATTTGCAATTCCAAATAGAGGCACAGGGGAAGTATTTACAGTCAGTGCTGGAAAAGGCTCAAGAGACACTTAGGCAGCAAAACCTGGGCTCTGCAGGGCTGGAAGTTACCAAGCTCCAACTCTCAGAGTTGGCTTCTAAACTCTCAAGCGAATACATCAACAACTCATCATTTCCAGGTTCTGAAGGAAATGGCTCAGTGGAAAGTTGCTTGACTTCATCTGAGGGTTCACAAAAGGACCAAGACATGCATGATGCCGTCATGGGGTTAAGGACTGCTGGTTCTGTTCACCAGGAAGTTTTTTCTCTGTGCATGAAACAGTTTGGAGGGCGCAGTAAGGTCGAGCACACTCGACACGCATGGTGCAGCGATCCAAGCGAGCAGAAGAAGACTTTATCCATGTTAAAAGATCCAGAAACAGAGAACAAGTCGCTTGAACATCCAAGCAGCAAGAGAGCATCGGTACAACACGATAGAAGAAAGCAACCGGATGGGTTTGGTCTTCCATGTCTTACAACAGAATTAGAACTGAAAATCCATGAAGACAATGGAGGTGCATCAGGGTGCAAGCAGTTCGACCTGAATGGCTTCTGTTGGAACTAATGCATGGAAAGGAAGTCCATTTTAACAGTGCTTAGTTGATTAAGGTAACTGATTGAGGCAAAAAGTATGTATGGCTGTAGTTAAGTATCGATCGAAGAGAATGCATCAGAACATCGTATTGTCATTTGAATCTCTAGTATACTAAATAAGAGCTTCAAACCTCTTTACTTTGTACTGATATATGTTTCATTAATAATGTGGTTTTTAGCTATATTTAGAATAATGATCAAGCACATCGAAAAAAGACAGTATCACATATCAGAACATAAATGCAACTGGTATATAAACAAGAGGAAAGTCTTGATCAAGCCCCCTTTTCAATGTCTGATCAATTGGATATTTGAGAAACTTAAAGATTTATTAATGGCTTGATTTTGTCAGAGATGTGCATCTAAAATGAGTAGTTTACAAATTCAAGAGCGTAAAAGTGATCAGAATTTATAAATATCATTTATTTATCAAGTACTACCAGTCGATTGGTCTTGGTATCAGTTGACTAGTAAAGAATCGTTGGGTTATAACAGTCATATTTCATGAGGAACTAGTCAACTGATGATGTCACCAGTCGACTAGTAACGGGAAAATCAGTTTAGGTGTTTTTCCCAAGCTCTATATAATGGAGCTTGGGATGACCGGCTTTGGTGACGAAATTAGAGGTGGTTAACCCCTAATTAGAGTCTCCAAGTTCCCGTGATCCTAGTGTTCTTGTGATCGAGTTTGTGGCGAGATTTCTTCACTCACAAGGAGCTACTCGAGCTAGCCGGAGGTTTTCGGAGAATCATCCACCAACGGATCAGGATCGTCCACCTTACAGACATACCATGGAGTAGGAGCCCTAATCTCCGAACCACGTAAATCATCGAGTTAGTGGTTTGTCTTCTTTCTTTGTGTTTAGTTTAATTTTCTGCTTGCGCACTAATAATTGTAAAAAGAAGACGAACGATTTGGGTGATCGGCTATTCACCCCCTATAGCTGGTGTAAAAGTCCCAACAGTCATAAATAATATCATAGCACTTTAAAATAAATTTCTCTTAAATAATTATGACAATTTATCAAAGGGCACATACAGATTTCCAAATTGATCAAAAGGCGCACACTACTTCGGTATTTACCAAATGATGCACTTAATTATGTGTTCTTCCCATTCTAATGCTCCAACAAATCTAACTTTTTCCCTTGCTCTTTTATCTGTCATTTTTTTACATTTTCTCTTTCCTCTTTTTTATGCCTGCAATCTATCTTTTCTATCCTCTCTTCTCTTTCCTTTCTCATTTACATGCATGCATGCATAACGTGGGCCTGATATGCAAATCATATCGCCCACATTGTTTAGGGTTTAGTCAATTTTTTCGATAACATTTTCACACCTTCAGAGAAGCTGAAATAAGCAATGGAGGATACCGTTAGACTCTTTGTGGCCTCAAAAATCCAGAGAACTTGAAATGATAACAATCTAAGGACTCTAGGTTAATCAATAGATTTTAACCAAAATCTACTGATGAACCTAAACATATCCGATTAAACCCATTTTAGGTTATGTGAATTTCTGAGGCTATAAGGAGTCCAATAGTAGTTTCTATTGTTTATTTCGACTTCTCTAGAAGTTTTAAAATATTGTCGAAAGAATTAGCCCAATGTGGACCTGATATAAAACAATATTAGGCCCACGATTCATATCAGGTCTATGTTGGGTTGATTCTTCTGATAATATTTTAACACTTCTGGAGAAGCCGAAATGAGTAATGGAAAATATCGTTGGACTCCTTGCAACCTTAAAAATCTACAGGACCTGAGATGGGTCCAATTGGACCTCTCTAGGTCCATCATATGTTTTGGTAAAAACTCACTAATGGACCTAACAAGTCCGATTGGACTCATTTTAGGTCCTATGGATTTCTGAGGTTGCAAGGAATCCAACCATACCTCCATTGATCATTTCGACTTCTCCAGAAGTGTTAAAATATTATCAGAAGAATCAACCCAATATGGGCCTGATTTGAACCGTGAGCCTGATATTGTTTTATATAAGTCTACGTTGGGCCTGATATAGTTCCATATTACGGCAACGTTAGGCCTGATATGGTTCCATACCAAGGCAATTTTGGGCTTTATTTATCTTATGATGGAGGTTATCTTTTAGATAATTCTTATTTTCTTTTGCATTCAGTTGAAATTGTTATACCATATCTTGTCAACTTTAGCTACTCAATATGTGTTTTATGCATAA
>JBAMIE010192086.1:0-11916 GCA_037177295.1 Kaempferia parviflora | reverse complement strand
TGTGCTATGTTCAGATGTTTAGGGGGCTGTAATTAACACATAAAGGAACTCAGAAGTACAAAATTTTTGTGAAACTTTCAAAGATCATGTGGTAAGAATTAGGAATATAAATCTGTAGTTCAAGACACAAATCAATAATATAACAACAACCTAACTCAACTTGAAACACAATTAGTCAAGACAAAATTCAAAAGTGACACAAAACGGTTTAAATATATAAATGGATGACATGCACTGCTTACATTAAAGCACAACCCATTTTTCAGGCAGGTTTTTCTTTTCCTTTTTTTCCTTTTATATGGACTTTGCTCTTCCCAATTTTTGGACAGTCCTGAAGCAAGAGTACCTACTACCTATATTCTAATTACCTATCTGTAATATATATCTCAACTAAGCTTAGTCAGTTCATGTGTTAGATTTAAGTTGAAAAACCAGTTGTATCCAGTTTGCCCATCCACACGATGTGTTAAGTGCATAAATGCATCGGTTGACCTTTTCCCTATCAACTTGATCTACTGGTATCGATAGTCAATTGTTCATTTTAACAATAGGAATAAACAAAATGCAAGTTTAGGATAACTCTCCAGTTTATCTACCAAAGAAACCAAGTCACATATTTAACCTAGCCATAGACTCATGCAATCTGCTCCTCACGAAACTAGCAAGGCCACTTGAATAATACTTACTTTATCATCATATTCATACTAATAGCTAAGAAGTTAGGATATATTCAGTGGTGATCTAGTTTAACTACTCCATCAAAAAAGCAAAGATTTACAGCCATCAGTTTATACAGATGAACATTTTAGACTCGTTCATAATTCCATTAGGCTCAGTGGAACACATGCTCCAGTTTCATAGGAATACATTTGCAAGAAAGTGCATCCCGATGTGGAGATCTAAAAATGGATCATTTTAACCAGCAAAATCATTCGTTATGCTTATTCATTGCAATCCATTAATTTTCTTCAAATGGTACGTTGTACTAGCAACCAATTCTCCCTGTAGCTCCCAAATTGTAATTTTGCGAAGGAAAGGAAGGAGAATATACCTTGCAAGGCCAATTGTCGCGGTAGAAATGGCAGACGACGCGGTCACTAGCCTTGACGGCAGCGAAGAAGTCCTTCTCGGAGATCTCAGAATACTCGCCATGGCCGAGGGAGACCCACTGGCTGCGCTTCTCGGCCATCCTCTTCATCTGCTGCAGCCTGCGCTCCCGCAGCGCTTCGATGTCGTCGAGGTCCAGCCGATCCAGCGCAGCGATCTCCTCATCGATCTTGTCCTCGACGGCCTTGGCCACCGTCAGCAACTGCTGCTCGATGATCTGCAATCGCCCACAACCCTAAAAAATAACTGACGAACGGAGAAAGACAGAGATCTGGCGCCGGAGTGAGCCACTCACCTGCTTCCCTAGCGTTTCATTCATGGCGCAACGCGAATCTGAACCCTAATTCTTCCGGATCGGCGGCGATCGGAACAAATGTGCGAATCCTTTTTTCATGATTTGTTTTTAGATTCTTATTTCGGGGGAAAAAGGAAATATGCTAAAAAGTATTACAGAGAAAAAGGAGAAGAAAATTATTTTCTTCATAATTTTTAAAAGAAAAATCGTGAGTTGAAGTGGAGCCCCATACTAAAAAAAAACGTGTGATGCGTTTCCAGTAATTTCTGATAATGAAATTCATATTATTATATATTAATTAAATATTTTATTGAAAAATAAAAAATTCTGAATATTATAACATCAAGAACACGTGTGTGGCGCAGTTCGAAATAATTTGCAGGTTAGTCTCGTGATATTTATTATTTGGAGTGGTTAAATTTTTTATATTATTAATTGCTAAAATTCTATATAAAATAATATATAGATTTGGAAAAAACACCTAAAAACCATTGACTTGGGGAGAATGGGAACAGGCAGCACCAAGTGGATAAGGATGATTTTTTAGGGTTTTACAAGGCTTTCCTCAATGATTTTCCTTTGCTAGGAAAAAGGGATTAAATCCCTTTACTTTGTGTTTAAAATGGATCAAATGTTCAATAATAAATTTAGTGTTCGATTTAATTAAAATTTATTTATATTTATTCAATATATATATATATATATAATTAAATAAATTTAAAATAGTTTGTTAGATTAAACAAATAAACTTAAACGTATATGTATTTAGCTCATTAATATTAGTAAACAACGTTCATGTGGCAAAAGCAATATGCTCGCCCCCAACGTCCCCGCCAATCCGTTCCAGGGTCAATAAGGAGGAGGTAAATCACGGTCAAGACATGGGGGAAGTATATGCTCCGGCGCGTCGAGATTCGACCTCTAAACCTCATATGGTAAGCTCCCATGCCTTAACCATTGCACCGTCCCGAGGGGACTTGTAAACAACGTTCATGACCAATGTTCACGAATCATCTTCATTAATAAAACTCTTATCAATATGTTAAATAAATAATAAAATAAAATTTAAATTATCAAGCTCAATAATCAATCAAACAAGTAAAATTTTAAAATAATCAAACAAACTTAAATTGATAGCTCGATAACATCTAAACGAACCAAGCTCAAGCTAATAAAAAAAAAATAATCCAAATTAAACCAAGGTTAAATAATTCATTTAAAGACTTGGTTTATTTTAAACTTGACTCGGCTTAACACAGTTACCTTATTAAACAAGTTTAAACATCCTAAAATTCGACTCAGCTCACCTCTACTTGTTTATAGTCCTGTCCTTCCTCACGTGGCCTCTCGCCTGCTCTCAACGATAGTTCATTCGTTGAAGATCACAAATAAGATCATCCATCATCCATATTTAGGTTAACTAACCATTTGAAAAATAAATTATTATTATTATTATAAAATGAGATTTAAAGTTGGATAATCATGAAAATATATTTCCAATTGTATCAAAAGAGGTTTTCCATTTATATCCACCTATCTGTAGTCTACTCAATTAAAGACGAGAAATGAATATTTTTTTTTACCTTATTCAGTTGTATTGTTCCGAGAAACTTCTAGAAATTATATCCACCGCCCCCACCACGATAGAATGAAGAAGCGCTCACCTTCCATTCCTGCACGGGCCAGACGGCTGCATTCTACAGTGTCCCTTTCCAACTAACTCTTTTCTCTTCCATAAATAAATAGATAATAATAATAATAATAATATTCTCTTTATTTTTCTCTTGAATTCATTATTGGTTCGGCGTTGATAAATGAATGGGAAAATTAAAAAAATGATTGAAGGTGTTGATGTATATATATTTATACAGGAAATGGTGCAGAGAAAAAGAGGGAGAGAGAGAGAAGTAGAAGAGGAGGAGGATGATGGTCGGTAAGTACGAGCTTAAGCGCACCATCGGTGAGGGGATGTTCGCGAAGGTGAAGCTCGGGGTGGAGGTGGAGAGCAACGCCACCGTCGCCGTCAAAGTCATCGACAAGAAGACGGTCATCAAGAACAACTTAATGTGTCAGGTTAATTTTATTTTAAACCTCTTTTTTTCTTCTTCTGTATTAATTTATTTATTTTTTAAGGAGAAAAGATCGAGTTTTGTGATTGTTCTTGAAAATAAATTAATTAAATCAGGTGAAGAGGGAGATCAGCACGATGAAACTCCTTGATCATCCAAACATCGTCAAGATTCATGAAGTAATTGCAACAAAGACGAAGATATACCTTGTAATGGAGTATGTTGCAGGAGGGCAACTCTCTGATAAGCTGGTACTATTCTCAATAACTCAAATTAAATATATTTTTCTTATTTTTTTAATAAAAAAATTATATTCCTTTATTATTATAAGGATTATCTGAAGAAAATAGATGAGATGGAAGCCAGAAAATACTTCCATCAGTTAATTGATGCCGTGGATTACTGCCACAGCAGAGGAGTCTATCACAGGGACCTCAAGGTTAATTAATTTTAATATTAATTAAAACCAAACTGTTCATAATTAATATATTCTTTATTTATTTTTTTAATTAATTAAGCAGCCGGAGAATTTACTATTGGACAATAAGGGGAACCTCAAAGTATCAGACTTCGGACTGAGTGTGCTGAAAAAGGTAAAAAATAAATATTTTTATTTTAGATAAAAAAAGAGTTTTATTATTTAAATTTGATTTTCAGCCAGGAGACTTGCTGTCTACTGCTTGTGGGTCCCCAAGTTACGTGGCTCCGGAGGTAAATATTTAATTACTTATTTTTTAAAAATAAATTAAATAATTATTATTGTAATTTATTAAATAATTTTTTTAGGTGATCACCCACAAAAGCTACGATGGAGCTGCTGCTGATATATGGTCCTGTGGTGTCGTTCTATTTGAACTACTCGCGGGTTTTCTGCCCTTCCGAGATAGAAGCCTCACCAACTTATACCGAAAGGTAACGAATAAACTGAATAGATCGAATTTAGTTTTTTTTTAAATAATTATATAACTTGTTTTTCAAAAAAAAAAAAAAAAAAAGATTGCTATAGCAGATTATATATTTCCAATTTGGTTCACTGATGCACAAAGGAAGCTTATTTCCAAAATTTTGGAGCCATTACCAACAAAGGTAATTATACTCTCTAAAAAAAAAATAAATTATTATTATTTTCAAATATATTTTAAATTTTTAAATATATTTTTAGAGGGCAAGGGTTTCAAATATATTGGAGGAAGAGTGGTTTAAAGTGGATTACAGGAAAAATGTTGGACTTGATTGTGATGAGAGCCAAAGTTCCAGTGGTGAAACGCAAAACCACGGCGTAATATATATATTTTTAATTAAATTTATAATATATTTTGCTCGGGAATCGAATTAATTGATTGTATTTTATTGCAGGAAAATAATTCTTGGAGATTTATTAATGCTTTCCAGCTCATTGCCATGTCAAATGATCTTGATTTGTCTGGGCTTTTTCAGGAAGAAGTGTGTTTTTTATCTTATTTATTTTTTAAAATATTTTTTCATGGAATTATTTTGATAAATTTTTATTTTTTTTTTCAGAAAATAAAGTTTGGCTCAGAGCACCCTGTTGATGAAACATTTGCCAAGATTGAGGTTGCTGCCAAAGATGTGGACCTTTCTGTCCAGAGAATAAATAATTCCAGGGTAGGAATTATATTCAGTTTATTTTTTAGGGGCAAATGCAAATATGTCTATTTTATCATCCTTCAGTTTAAAATGATAAATATATATTTATAATACTTAAAAGGATCAGTTAAACTATAGTTGGAAGGTATTTAATTCTCTTTAAATATGCATGATTTTATATTTGGACCAAAATCAAAGAGGTATCTCATTTTTATAGGAACTGTCAAAGTAGCTTTTAATTTTTAATTAAAAGAGTATCCCACCATATCAATCTTTTTGATAAAATAATATATCTATCCTTTAGTACACTGTTCAATATTATTATCTCCTATTACTTATTAAATCTTGAATCAATCTTAACAAATAGTTGTTTGAATAAGATAAGTCTGTGTTATAGTAGCTACAAATTGTAACCGCTAACAGTTACGAAACCTAAGTAATTTTGATTTCATAGTTACTACCATAGTTATAATAATTATAGTTCTTAGTTATTACAATATAAATATTGTTAAATAAAATAATTCTGTGGTATAGCAGTTATAAAACTGTAACTACTATAACATTATAGCAGCTAAGATTTTATAGATGCTATAATGTAAATGTTGTTAAATAAATCAAATCTATTTGACACTATGTTTAATATATATAAATAGAGATACTAATATTGAATACTGTATTTACAGACAATCCTATCATTTTATAGGGAGATTAATAGGGTGGTTACCTTGAGTAAAAATAAAAAAGGTGCGTGATCTTATTTCAAAAAAGGACCTTTGATTTTTGATCTTTTATATTTCATAAGGCTAGAAACTCAAGTGGTAAATTTGAAAAAGGGTGTATTTATAAATATTAATATGCAATTTTGCCCCTGTTATTTCGAAATTATCCACTTGTAAAGTTTTCTTATCATAATTTATAATAACTTTCAAGGTGAGACTCCACGTTAGCAAAGGATTATCAAGAAGTAGATCACCCTATAGCTTATCAGCAGAGGTATGATGCCAATATTACAATATTATCTACTTCAATTATTATTATTATTATTATTATTTTATTTGTTAGGTGGTGGAGGTGATACCAAAATATTGTGTCATTGAAGTTTCAAAATCTGCAGGGGATTTAGGATCCTACAAAGAGGTAATTTTATCAAGATTTTATTTGTATGTATTTTCAAGGACATTTTTAATAGATGATATTAAATCTAAAATTACAAATTGAAATGTTTTTAAAATATTTTTTATTTATGGAATTAAATGTAAATATATGTGCAGTTTTGCAATAGCCTATCAAGTTTACTGAAGGACAACTCCAGGAGTTCATCAGGAGGAGCAAAGTCATCAAAGGAGGGTGAGAATGAGGACTTTGAGTTCATCATTAATTCAGATTGAAACAAACTTTTATCATAATTCAAAGAAGAAAGTTAAAGAAGAGAAAAAAGGTGTTATTTTGCCGTTCGGTATTAAAAATGTTAATTTTGAGGGACTGTTTGGTAATGTTGTAATGGTGACACTATGTGTGTGACATTTATTGTATGTAAGTAAAAATTGATGGAAGAGATTTTTTGTGCATTTTTATGTTATTATTTTGAATATTTCTTTGTGCATTTTAGGATAATATTGTGCAGGGACACCCCTAATTTTTATACAAATAATGAAGAGCAAAAATAAAAAAAAAACCTTTAATTATCTCTAATTATCATTAAAATTTTAAAAAGTTAAAGTTATATTTTATTTATTTCATATCTCAAAAATATCATTATTTGAGTGTTTCTAACACTTTAATAATAAGTAATAATTATCTGTATTTGCTTACTGTAGTAATATTACCGGCAGTTTAAATCCTCTGTCCCAAAACATCTGGAGGTTATTTTTATAATTCAAACTCATTACTTCAGGTCATATTAAAGTAATTTTTTTAAAGTATAAAATAGGTCAAAATTATAATGTATAGAGCTTGACTTTTATCTATATTAAAGATATTTTTATAGACTTATATAATTTAAATTATTATAATAAATGATGGAGTAAAGATATTTAGAACGAGAAATATTATTGTTTTTTTTAACTTTTGCAAAAGGGAGGGTTTATTTTTAATTCGGATTGAATACGAACAATGTAATAAATTGCAAATATCTTAATGAGTTTTAATTTAATTTATTATGCTCTCCGTGATTTAATTTGAGTAAAAAATTATGAGTGTTTAAAATTTAGGGTTTCATACCGTGAGACTATAACTTTTAACTCATAATGGATAACAAAATGCATAATATAGTAAATCTTATCTCTAATCAACCGTAAATCTTAATCATACTCCTAATCAACCCTATCAAATAGCATATTAATAACTTTTAAAAAATATAATTCTAATCCTATTATCTTAACAAACGAAGCCTAATAATTAAGGGAGGGATTAAATGAGAAAGAAATGTGCTTTTCAAAAATCTAAAAATTAGATCAGCCTGAGAATTTTTGTAAATTTAGGTGTGTCATTTGATTAATTGTCTTTTATCTATATTAAAATATTTTAATAAGTTCATATATTTTTAAATATTTTAATAACGATGGAATTAAGATATTGATTATGGTGACAATTTGAGTGGGTAGGACTGGAATTTTTTTTTTTAAATCCCAACATTAACCTGATTCGTACCATAGTATAATTTGAAATCCCTAAATTGCAATCTAAACTCGACCAACTCAAATCTAACCTGATGATCCGATTTAAAATGATTTATTTTTGACTATTTTTTCTGTAATTTCTAACTTTTATTTTAATACACTAATTATTATGATATTAATATTGGTATTAATATATATAAAATATTTTATTTTTTAAAATAAAATTTAATTTAACCTAAAAAATTCAATAAATACAAAATTTAGATCAATAAGATGAATCCAAAAATTTTCAATTCAAAAATCTTTGAATCGAAATTCGTTCTAAAATTGGAAATATCTGACTCAAACTTTTTTTTAGATAGATTCTGATTGGATTTGTTTTTCACACTTGTCGATATGGTTAGAATGGGAAATATTATTGAACTCTTTTTTGACTTTGAAAGTGGAGGGTATTTTTTTTAACAAAAATTGATAATTGGGGTTTCTTTTAATTTTTTTCTTAAAATAAAAAATATACTTTTGAAAATTTAGATTTTGTATTGTAATCTTTTAAACTACTTTTTCGTACTCGGAGGCTCAGACACAGCCACGCAGGTCGCGTGATCGCACTTAAATACAATCCTCCTATCTTTTCGTCCCATCCTTCACCCACAAACCCATGCAGTCCACAGGACCCCGATGTGGGGTCCACTCAAATCGTATCATTTGAGTGAGTAGGAGATTTTTTCGTGTGGACAACTGCTGCGTGAGTCTTCTTAAATCGAGCACGCCCACACGCATCGAGTGGACGCCGAGTTGGACTCCCATGGCCGACCGCGGACGCCGTGTCGGACTTCCACGCTTGGTGCTTCGCTCGATGGAGACGCATGGAAGAGTAAAGTATCCCGAGTGATTCGTTCTTATCGTAGCTTGTTCTTCCAATCTCTGTAACCTGCAGAGGTAGCAAAGGTTTCGTCTTGCTCCGTCGCCGCCGCCGCCGCCGCCGCCGCCTCCTCTGGTGTAGCCGTTGTTGTTGGTGGGCTCTATTGCGCCTTTACCGCCTGGAAAGGCAGCGAAGTCTTCAACCTTTGGCCGAGAGAAAGTCTCGAGCAATTTTGGGTCTTTCTGACAGAGGAGCTCCGCATTCTTTCTCATGGCGGCCGGTGGTAGCTTCGATCAGTGGCAGAAAGATGCATTTTTTACCGCGGCGGAGGAGGTTCAGGAATCGGCCGATACGTATGCTGCTGATGTCTTCTTGTTTACGTGAATAAAAACTGAATCTTTGACGTTTATTTTGCAATAGGGGAATTTTCTAGGGTTCACCGTTTTTTTTTTCTCTTCTGAACCATGACTGTCTTTATCTTCTCTTCGATTGCTTCAATGTGTCCATTCTCTTTGCTCGTTTCAGACTGGAATCCCTTTATAGAATGTGGATGAGGAACCACAAAGTTAGGTTTGATTCAGAAGCATCGGATGAGTTGCAAAGGGAACTCCAAACTGCTCTGGGAACTGCAAAGTGGCAGGTTCTATTCACCCAATGATCACTTTTTGATGTTGAAATGATGAAACTTAATTCTCGTTTCGTTCCATTTTTTTGTTGGTTTTCATATGAATGAACATCGATTTAGTTCAGTAATGGTTTCTTGTCCTGGTGCAGCTGGAGGACTTTGAAAAAGCTGTCCAAATGAACCACAGAAGTCTTTCTTCTGAGGATACTGCAGTCATTAGGCACAAGCAATTTCTTTCTGCAATTGGGAACCAAATTATGCGAATCGAGAAAGGGTTGAATGGTTCATTGATTGAAGACGGGAAGCAACCCTTATGTTGGGTTCAATTAGACAAGCAAGAACGAGATGACCTTGCGGATTTTCTTTCTGGGGTGCCACGTGATCGACGAGAAGCAAAACATGTCGATCATTGTTGTTACGATTCCCTTTGGAGCTATGACAGTGAGTGTATGTTGAATAAGAGAGATGTACTTGAAGTTGTGAACAAAGAATCATATGAAAAGGAAGCTACAGAGATAGAGCAATCTCGTCGGCAAATGAATCCGTTATGTTCATCGGAAGTTGATGCTTGGAAAATTGTTATTGCCAATGAAGAAACAGAAAATAGATCAGTTGAAACTATATCAGAGGGGCTCACTCATATATCTGACAAGATTTGGAAATCCAAGAATCGGAGGCATGACTTATCGTATTACTTGAAAGGAGTAATTCGGTTCATTCAGGTACATCTTTGTATATATCAGAAATTCTTATGTTTCATTCAGCATCTTTGATGATATGTGTTGCTTGTAATTTTGTGTTTGTTTGATTAGGTTCATTCCTTCTGTTTTTATATGGCTTTTAAACGAATACAATCTCGTTTACGACAATTCAAGCCTTAGTTACTAATCAATTTTGTAGACGAAAGCTTAGATTACTTATTTCAGTATCTGTAAGATGTTTAATGTCTTCCTAGTTAGGTTTCACAGAGCTGAAACTGATTCAGTGTTATTGTTGATGTGTTTCATCAGGGAGTTAATGGAATGAATGCAAGGATCAGAAATTGTTCAAATGTTTCCACTTCACAACATCTTATCGGAAAAGTTGGTGCATTCAGAAGACATACAGACGAAACACGACAACAAATGCATCTTCTCCGATATCTATGGATGACTTGTTTACTTCTCTTGAGCATTGTTTTAGTCGGTAAGTCCAGGACTGCTACAAATGGTGAATGCCTCTTCTTACTCTACACAATGCATTAGTAGCTGATTTTGTTTTCGCTTGTTATAAACGGTTAATCAATATTCCTAAACTGCTTATGCTTTGCAGTACCATTCGTGCTCTATTCGGCATGAAGATCTACATGTTCTGCTGCTTGAAATAGCAGGTGAGCATCGATCGATATCTCAGAGTGCAGATTCGATAATTGAGTGATACTGATCTGATTAAACTGTCTTACTTTATAGCTTTTGGTTAAGACCATCATAAAGATGCAAAGGAACTGTTCTCATAGAATATTTTGAGTTTTGTTTTTTGATATGTTTTTCTTGATGATGCTTGTTTTTCTTTCTTTGTAGGTTGTTGTATCGATACCAAAGCATAGGAAATCATGAGTATTCCTTAACTAATGGAGCAGAAGAACTAGTTTGTTTGTTTTTCTTGTTCCCCTGTTGAATCCAATTAGCCATGAAAGATTTTGACTCGTTGGATGATTATTAATGATTTGTAGTAAGCTAAAACAATTTTCATCAGCAGTTATCGACAATTACGAGTAGATCATATTTCTTGAAAATGACATATTACTTGAGTTTTTCCTCTTTGATGAGATCTGGGCTTTGAATAATAGCTTATTTTTTTCATGATTTGAGAATCATAATTCGAATTTCAAATGGGATGAAGATATTGACTTTTAAATGCGTATAAATTATGTTTTGAATTTATTTAATGGAAGAACTGAGATAAACTATTTACTTCTAGGATTAGCGGGGTGAAATTTAGACATTTAAATTATCTTAAAAAATTATTTTCACTTTTATTTTAAACTTGGATGAAAGTTAAAAAGATTTTTTTTTTTACCAAATTGTGGGTTTATGTTGATTTTTTACTAAAAGGTATAGTATGTACAATTATATAATTATCCTCCATTTATTCATATGATTATTTCTTTTATATTTTTTTCGCATAAATTTGGCGTATTGTAGTAGTTAAGAATCCGTGATTGTTACATAGATCGTTGCTACGGTTTCGTAGTTGTTACTATATGAAATTTTTTAAGATTGAAATTGTTTGCAATATTCAAAAAAGATTTAGACGATATTTTTTTGAGTTTAAAACAAGGCCGTTACAAGTTTCACTCCATAATCAGTTGTAGATCTTTAAATGAGCTTTGATTTGATATATTATGCAACTCATAATTCAATTAGAGTTAAAAATTATTACCTTTCAAAATTTAGAATATAATATTCACGTTGTAACTGTTTAAGGTTTGTAGCTACTACTTGTTGAAACTTATGGAGGCCGGATTTCTTGATCTTCCTATAGATTAGTGCGCAACGGAAAGATAAACACTTAATACAATGCTAACAAACAAGACTTCTTGGTATCCACCTCCAAGGAGGTGACTAATCTAAGGATCCACACGATGAGAGTTTTCACTATGAACTTGTTTCTTCTCGGTGAAGCAAACCTCTCACAATCACAAGGACCCTTCCTCTTACAATTGGAAGTGAATGAACGAGGAAGAAGTAAGT
>JBAMIE010192059.1:0-11918 GCA_037177295.1 Kaempferia parviflora | reverse complement strand
CCCCCCCCCCCCCCCCCCCCTAAAACTTCTAAAAAACTATTTTCCTAATCTATTTTATTAGGCCATCTAATACATTTTTCTTTAGTTCTGAAAGATCATGATCTAAGGTTATTAATAGAAGTTTCAAAATGTTGCTAACTTTGAATTTTTAAGTTCAACCTCCCCACTATTTGTGCACAATAAAGGTAACATCGAGGGAACCTAACTATCCCACTAGCTTAAACTGCAATTTCTAGTATAATTGCCTCTAAAGAAGTGTTGATACATTTAGTCATACAAACTATAAACTTGCCACCAAATCAAATTAAATGAAATCTTGCTAATAGAGCTGTTGCAGCACCATTGTTGGAGATGAGGTCACTAAGGAATTTCAATATCTTAATAACTGGAAGAATATTGAACAATAGAGAAAGTCAAGCATTCTTTTTATACAGAATGAGGTGATCGCCCTATCCACTAAATCCATGCAGATCCTTGGTGCTTTGAGAAATGTCCAGTGTAAGAATTGCCTTCTTAATATACCTTTACCTTCCACAACACTAGTAAGGTTCTGTAGCACCACTACTACAGTTACACCACTACAGACTTACCACCAAATCAATTCTAATCTTTTAGTAAGGAGGAACTTCTCAAGTACCACTAACATTTAATGTGTGGAAATTCTTGTGAAATAGATGCATTAAATGTTTTAGAGAGGATCACTTGGTCAATGCTTGTCATATTGAATGACATTGTTGGCATTATTGGAGACAAGGATTCAATGACATTGTTGGCATTATTGGAGACAAGGTCACTAGGGATTTCATACCCTAGTAGATTGAACAATAGAGGAAGCGGAGCGCTCCTTTATGGAGAATGAGGAGACCACCCTATTTTCACCACCCATGAAGATCCTTGGTATCTTGAGAAGTTTCCGCTTTAATAATTGCCTCCTTAACATACTTTCACCTTCCGCAATACCATTCTTATTATGTTTTGCAAGTTGATGATTGCATGCCACCTATGGTATCCTAACATTGATAGAGTTGAAAAGAGCCTTATGATGAGATCCTTATGATGTGGGATTGAATTGTGATCCAAAACCTCCTGCCATTTCCCAAGATGGTCAACCTCCACATTTCCAATGTGTCACTACCTGATTCATATTGATGTGGTTAGTGCGATGGACTTGGAATTTTTCACCATTTAGCTGGGAAGCAGTTGGTTTAGTTAGTCTCAAAAAGCATGCTGATCTATACTCTATTTGGCGTTGCTCTAGTTTAAGAGCCCAACCTTGTGCCTTTTACACAGTCACTCCTTCTTTGCTCCTAGATGCCAACAATACTTCATGAGCAGCTTTTCACCATAGTGAAGCTAGTAGTTGTGGAACCAGTCACTGCCGCTGTATTCATGCCCTCCTCCCTAACAAATTTTAAGTGTACCTTGTATATTTTAGCAACTACTACACAACTAACAAAGATTGATCTAGTTCTTGCTATATTTTAAACTCCTTCCTATTCTTCTAACCTACCCTCTCTCCCTTGTACTATAATACAAATAACATTCCCATGTCTCCCACCAGTCCCACACTACTAACAATATTAAGAAGACTTGCTCCAAACCATGGTTTAAAATTTCGTGTTGTAGGCAAAATTTATTGTTCTGTATCGGCACAACACGATATCGAAACTGTATCATTTAGGTCATAAACCGAAACTCCAATATGGCTTGAAATTTTAAACCATGCTCCAAACTATTACTAGGTCTAAGGCTTTTTGTAGATCACTGTTGTCTATTCTAGAGCAACCTGAAGGTCATGACCTTGCTTCTTATTCATTAACATTTGCCTCAGATTGAGCCCATGATGTATTCCCAATTACATCGCTCCTCTAGGCTCACTAGAAGCATTGATTATGGATGGAGCAGAACCCCAGCTTCACCACTCAAGTGTTGTGACATAGTGCTCGCTTAGAGAAAGATTCCAATTTTCCTCTATCTAGTGTAGATGAGAGATTCTACCAAAATCTTAGAAGGAATTTCCGAGCGGTAGGCACTATACCCATTGAAGCACTAGTACCAAAAAGAGAAATATTTGATCATGATACTACATCTGTCCTATTGTTTTCATTAATCAATATGCATTTCTCTGAAATATTTATATGGATTGTTCATATAGAATGACATCTTCAAGTTCTTTTATAGCAGAAAGCTGGAATGACTGGTTCACCGAACATTGTATCCAACCATGACTTCTTAAATGGGCTTGAGTCATGGCATCCCAATTGTTGCCAAGCTTATGTCGCATCAGGAAATTCTAATTTTTTGAATGGAGTGAAACCTCTATCTGGGGATAATTATGCTGTTGTGATGCGGAGAAGTGAGAATTGGCAAGGTCTAGAGCAAGATATCACTGATAAGGTTACTGCTGGTTTAAAGTATAATGTAACAGTGTTTGTTGCTGTTCATGGAGATCTCCATGGAACAACAGGAGTTCAAGCAACATTGAAATTAGAGAAAGATTCTTCTCTTAGTTATGTGTTTATTGAGAGGTAGTCCATTTGATACAGGTCAATGGAACTAGGCTTTTGTTAATATATATCCTTTTTCTCCTAACAATTATGAGATCCATTGGGATGTTTCAGGATCTTGGTCTCTCAAGATTGCTGGAAGAAATTGGAAGGTTCTTTCTTACTAACAAGCAAGCCAAGACGAATAGTTTTCTACTTGGAAGGGCCTGATCCTGGTATTGACATTCTCATAGATTCTGTGGTTATTCTTTGTGAGGTAATTTTCTACATGGAAACTGAAATATAATTATCATTTCAGTTTGTTTCACTTTTAGTGTCTTTACCAAATGACCTTTTTCTTTGATCAAATATAAACTAAGTCAAATAGTATTGAAAGAGTAAAATATATCAAAATTCATCTTAAGACACGTTGATATTTGAAGCACTTAGGAGACACTGATAATTTAAGCACGCAGAGTGTCATTACAACATAGTGCCAAAATTGTACCCTTCCAGCTAGCCACCAAAACTTTGCTTTGGAATGATACTTTAACCTCAGTTGAAATTTAGTTGAGATGCTTAATAAATTGAGTTATTGCTCTAAAATTCTTATTCAAATGATTTTTTCATTATTTTCTATAGACTTAAATTTTAATGAAAACAAGGCAACAAAATAAAGTTCATCTGAAATTGAATACTTCTAAGCTTGCTGGTGCCAGCATGGCACCACCCCTAAATTGTGGAATGGAGATCAATACTCTAGTACAGAATGAGATTTTAAACTTTGATCCCCTTGCTCAAATTAAATTCAAATGGAATCAAATAAATTTTGTAAGAATAATTAAATGCTAATTAATTAGAAAAATAAATTGGACAAGTCAATTATAATCTAGTATATATTCAAATGGTTGCCTATTGCTTACTATCTTCTTCATCTTGTTATGCCATGGCTTCATTATTTTTTGATTCAAAAATGTCTTTCCTTGACTAGTTCTCCATAATGACAGGAAGCCATTACATATCGGTTTTTAAGTAATGATGGAGATATTTCAAATAATGATGAACATATAGTACATAATCCACAGTTTGAAGATGGATTAAATAATTGGTCAGGAAGAGGATGCAAGATTACCTTATGCAGTTCTCTTTGCAATGGAAAAATACTTCCTGTCCAAGGGAAGTTTTTTGTTGCTGCTACTGAGAGAAGCCATAACTGGAATGGGATTGAGCAAGAGATAACTGGAAGATTTGTCAGAAAGCGCACATATGAAGTTACAGCTCTAGTTCAGATATTCGGGCGTACTAATAATGCTGATGTTCGATTGACTCTATGGGTTCAGTCTCCCAATGGTCGGGAACAGTACATTGGCATTGCTAAGTAAGATTTTTCTCACCTTTGTATTTTGTTATTCCTTGGCACATTCACACTACGATAAATTTGAATGATTTACTTTTGACAAAAAAACCTAAGTGATTACATCTTCCTAACCATAAACATTGCTTGAAAAGAACTCAGGCATCAGACAAGGAGTGGGTACAATTGCAGGGGAAGTTTCTTTTGAATGGTGTTGCTTCGAGAGCCATTCTATTTATAGAAGGGCCAAACCCAGGTATTGATATACTCGTCGATAGTATAGTTGTGAGGCGACCAATAAAACCTGGAAATTCAGTTCCACCAATTACTGAGGTTGGTATAACTCTTCATAAACAATGATATTTTCAGGAATTTTTTATTATAAATTCATATTAAATTTGTGAATGCAGAGGTTTCTGCTTACAATTTATTATTTGATGATGTTGTGTTGCTAGTAGTCACCTTGGAAGGATGGATTCTTTTATCTCTTCTTTCCTTTGCTAAGAAAAGAGAAAAGGCAGATATTTAAAGACATTTAAAGAGATAAATTTAAGCATTGGATAGAAAATATTTAGATTTATTTAAGAAGTTTGTTAGATTTATTTTGGATACCATGTTGTATTTTTTTTATAGAGAACTACTATTATAACTTGGTAATCTGAGTTAATCTCAATGTTGCATACTTGCATCACCTACCTAATGCCTCACCTTATCTTTTTGATAACTCTGCTTGCAATTACTACAAACAAATTGAAAAGGGTAGGAATTTCAGATAATGGTACTTGATTTGCAAATACAACATTTACTCTTGCTAATGCCTTATGAACGTCATGAAGTTAATAACACTTGACCTGCAAATGCAATTTTTACTCTTGCTAATGCTTTAGCAAGATCATTCAAACACAATTAAAGGCGACGAAAATAAATATAAGTAAATTCAATGCTAACAAACCAACCCAATGTGGTTTGGAACTCATTCCTATTCCACGGTCTATGACTCGTGAGTCACTCCTGAATCCCCATTAAGATTTCTCTTTCTCGGATATCAAGTAAGACAACAATCAAATTAAGGTATGAATACAACAAGGAAGCTCAAGAATATCAAAATGTTTGCTCAAGATTGTCTTCCTTGGTCTTCAACCCTTGAGGACTCTCCTTGGTTTTCCTTATATAGCCTTCAAGTTGTCTTCAACCTTTATTGTTTTGTTCTATTATCAGTCACTTATTGGCATTATCAGTCCACTAATTTTAGATCGCTTTAGCTTTTGGTCGACCTACAAATCTTAGAGTTGATTCAATTATACGCTAGTCAATCGTCCTCCTCAACAATGACTACTTGAGTTGACAACTTGCTAGAGGTTAATTGAGATTTGGGTACCTAAATCGATAAATAGCTATCTTCATGCGTGATTAAAGAGTTTGATCATTTAAATCTCTTTATCACTATGTTTGGGAACCTACAGAAATCTATGCATAAAATTCGAACTCTTGGCATGTGATGTATGTAGCTTGAGGGAGAAAATAAATAATTAAGAGATACTTATTTAAATTAATTAATTGGATAATTAAGAGTTAATTTTCATGATCAATTAATTTGACTAAAATAAATTAAGTGTTAATTTTTCATTTAAATTGGAGAGAGTAATTGCAAACTTAGAGCATCTGAAGGATGTAACTAGGTATAAGGAGAAATTGAGAGCTTGGATCATCCGAGGGATGTAACTTGACATATAACACATCAAAGCTTAGAGAAAATTCTATGAGAGATGTAACTGGAATGACTTGTATACAAGGGATGAAGGTAGATGACAACTTAGGCGGACTCGACATTCGATGTAGTCAAAGTGGAGAGATCTAGTTGACTAGTGGCTAATAAAAGCACACCCCCAGTGTATTCGGGGTTTTGTGGTTTGACCAGTTCACTGGTAGTTGGGAGAGTTAATACCCCAAATGTTTTTGGGGTTTGTGGTTTGACAAGTAAAATGGTAATTATGGCAAGTTAGGTCTATTTGGAATATTCTGAATTGATTAGTCAATTGGCGGGTAAGGATCAATCATGTGATAGTTCAAATACCTTGGCAAATGTTCTCTAGTTGACTGCCTCAATCAATTGAGGTCCATTTGGAAATGAATAAAATGTTTCCAAGTTTACTGGTCCAGTCGACTTTGGTTCGTTGGAAGAGAATTAGTTTTTGTCTGGTCTACTAGCGAAGTTGATTAAGCACTGATCAGTCAACTGATGGTAGATGGTTGGATCAATTGACCGATGCTACAACGACCAATTCTGATGCATCAGAAGAAGGAAGTCTTAACGAAAAAATTAGATAAGATCTAGTGGATTAGTCGACCAATGACTTATGAAGTTGATCGACGGTCACCACATTAGCTAACGACAAAATTCGAAGAGAAGACTATACAAGGGGCTCGAGGAGTTGCGAAAAGGATCGTCAGTCAAGCGCAAACAATGCCCACATTTTGTGCTCTATTGTCTAACTTTTGTCTAGTTATTTTTCTTTTACCTGCTAATGTGTAACTGAGTTCTCCACCTCCAATGCTTAACCGAAGAGGAAAAGATAGTGACATTTGACAGTGATCCACCTGACGGATACCATTGATGTAGCGGTTTTGAGGATTGTGAACCACATTAAATCAAAGTGTTTTCTTTTTGTCTTGTGTTAATTTTTGTTTCTGCTAAATATATTTTTGTAGAACACTAACAATGTAAGATGGAAGTGATATTCACCCCCTCTACCACAGCAACACCTAATCCAACACCGAAGCCAACACTAGTATCTACGTGCTTTAATGAGTGTTTGAGTTTCATCGGTGATGTAGAGGATGTTTAACTTTATGAGTCCCCCACAAAGGTATGTCAAAATTTATTTCATTTGTTTTATTTATATGTGGTTTGATTTGGTATGGAAGGGAAATCTTGCAAAAATTAAAAATAAGTGCTTCAACCCTGCCGGTGTTGTCTTCCGTTGTGATGATCCTAACAATATATTCACCAATTTGAGGGGGAGTCTTGAGTGATCTATTAGAGGATTGGTAGGAGATTCCTAATTTAAGGGATTATATATATATATAAGTTATTTAAATTCTCTCTTGATTATGAGATTTTCTCTCATTTAGGGATTCTCTGTATTTTTTTTTTTTCTTATTTTTAGAACATTTTTTGTTTATTCCGTTTACAATGATGGAATATATAGACCACTTTTCAAGTTTTTCCTCTTGTTCTCAATATTTAAATAGGATTTTCAAAACAAAGAAAATATAGGTCAGCAACAAAATATAAGACAGCTTGACTGGTTCTCATGGGTGGTTTTCTACAGTTCATTTGGATATTGACTTATGGTCAATTGTGTGACTTTTTCAGGGTTGGGCTAAAACTCACACTGTTTTGTGTCATATTCTCACCAAACTGAGACTTGTTTTGTGTCATATTCTCATCTCTTTGGGTCTTATTCTTGAATCTCTTGAAATGACTTGCCCGGGTAGAATCTAAAAACACTGATAGTTATACCTGAGATATGATAGATTTACATTCTATCTTAAATGCATGGATAAAACACCTAATGGATCTTTATTTCCTTTCTTGGACTCGAATATGGATCTTCGTAAGATGCATCATATTTTTTACATGGTCGTGCCATTTTGATATAATTTGTATGTGGGAAGAGTGAGGGACCACTGAGTCCATCTAATATGTTTTTTTTTTTGCTGTCTGTTAATTTTCTATTTCTTGAAAATGCTTGGTTAATTAATAATTACCTTCGGTCTTTGCCAGCATCATAAAAATTTTGTTATTCTTTTCACTCTCCGTTCTGTCATGTTCTTTTGCTCACCCTTTCTTTTTTTCTTTTCTGGGAAATCCCTGCTATGAGTACTAGTTTCATTTGTGTTTGTTATCCTAAAATGACATAACAAACATGACTGAGTGGGAGGTTATAGACAAGATGTTCATTTATTTTTGAGGATACATGCTGTCTTGCAGGTTGATTCAGAGGATGCTAATGTAATCAGAAACATCAATCTCACTGATGGTCTTGACCAATGGAATCCTCTAGGCTCATGCAAGCTGAGCATTTGTACTCATCCACAGAGCTTCTCTCCAGTGGAGTATTCTCTCGGTTTTTATCAGCCACAAAACAAGAGATATCTCCTGACAACAAATCGCACAGAAACATGGATGGGCCCTTCCCAGATAATAACAAATAGGATTAAGTTACATGTTACTTACCAAGTTGTTGCTTGGGTACGTCTAGGTTCAGGAGCAAGTGGTCCTCAGAATGTGAATATAGCACTTAATATAGACAATCAGTGGGTTAATGCGGGACAAGTGGAGGCAAATAATGACAGATGGTACAAGATTAGAGGATCATTCAGGATTGAGAAAAAACCATCCAAAGTAGTAGTTCATGCTCAAGGACCCCCACCAGGTGTTGACTTGATGATGTCAGAAGCACAGATACTTCCTGTTAATAGGAAGACAAGATATAAAATTCTTAAGGAAAAAGCTGATAAGGTACTTATATCAATTTCTAGCATTTATTTTATGTATCACTACAATTTACAATTTTATTTTGTATACCTTTTAATTCCATATTCTAATTCTAGTTTTTGTATTGGAAAGACATTTTTTGTTTATAGTTCTTCATACATTGATGTGCAGATAAGGAAGCGTGATATTGTCCTTAAATTTATAGGATTTCATGAAGATCTTGCTGGTGCATCTCTAAAGATTCATCAAATTGAGAACAGCTTTCCTATTGGGGCTTGTATTAGTAGATCAAACATTGAGAATGAGGAATTTGTTGATTTCTTTTTGAAGAACTTTAACTGGGCTGTATTTGGGAATGAATTGAAATGGTACCATACAGAGCCACAGAGAGGACATTTCAATTATAAAGATGCAGACGAGTTGTTGGATTTCTGTCAAAAACATGGAAAACAGACAAGGGGCCACTGTGTTTTTTGGGAGGTAGAGGATGCTGTCCAGCCATGGCTGCGAGCATTGAGCAATATTGAGCTGATGAAAGCTGTCCAGAACCGCCTTAAAGGGTTACTAACCAGGTATAGAGGGATGTTTAAGCACTATGATGTTAACAATGAGATGCTCCATGGATCATTCTTCCAAGATAGACTTGGAAAAGATATCAGAGCATACATGTTTCGTGAAGCCCATCATCTTGATCCATCTGCTGTGCTCTATGTTAATGATTACAATGTAGAAGATGGATGTGATCCAAAGTCGACACCTGAAAGGTTGATTGATCAAATACTTGATTTACAGAAATCTGGTGCACCTGTAGGGGGGATTGGTATACAATGTCACATTAGCCACCCAGTTGGAGAAATCATATGTGATGCACTGGACAAGTTGGCTGTATTATGTCTCCCGATATGGTTGACTGAATTAGATGTCTCTGCAGTAAATGAACATGTTCGAGCAGATGACTTGGAGGTTGTTCTTCGAGAAGCCTTTGCACATCCTGCTATTGAAGGAGTCATGCTTTGGAGTTTCTGGGAACTGTTCACCTGCAGGGATCATTCTCATTTAGTTAATGCAGAAGGAGACATAAATGAAGCTGGTAAACGGTTCCTTGCTCTGAAGAATGAGTGGTTATCTCATGCCGATGGCAAGATTGATGCTTCAGGTGAATTTAAGTTTAGAGGATATCATGGTACATACTCTGTTGAAATAAGCACCAAGTTTAAGAGCATATCCAGATCATTTAAAGTTGAAAAGGGAGATTCTCCTCTCGTAGTGATAATCAATTCATAGTTGCATGGTCATTTAAGGTATGAGTGATGGATTTTTTCCCAGAATTTTTTTTTTCGAGAAAGATTTGACGCTTTTGGGTGTCTTTGTTGGTACTTTATTGAGCAACTTAAATGATTTTTCTTTGGGTAAAAGATGAAAGGGAGATTCTTGAGACGTAAAACATCAGAATTTGATTTCTTAATTTTGAAGTAATTAAATTCTATTTGCTTTTGTCATATTTTCAAAAGAATATTGGTGCCCAAGGAGCATTTGATGTCAGATATTCTCCATCAATTTTAAATAGAGGAATATTAGGAGAGCTTTTGTACACAATGAGGATAGACTTATTTAGATTTCTATTTGCTTTTGTTATGGTACCATATAAATTGATTTTTTTCTTCGTGAAGTATCTTTAAGGCTAAGTCAGATTATATTGATCTTTGTTATTTTTTCAGTGGGTGTTTGTGTTTTTCATTGTGGTTCGAAAGGAGTTCATTGGTTGCACACAAGGTGTTTTCTATATCGGTTTCACTTGCGGGAGTTCGATTGTGTAGTTCTTCATTTCATGGTGGTGATTTTGCTGTTTGTGTATTAATTTGACCCTTTAGAGGGTGACTTGAGGTGGTAGATTCAAGCATCTTTTTTTTTGGAGTAACTTCTATCAATGACCATTTGATAGTGACAGTATCAAAAGGATATCAAATTGTGTCTAAGCCTGGTTGAAACTTCAAAAAACATTGGTAGGTTCCCTCCCTATTTAGACTTATTTTTCAGTGAACATTAAGAATGTTAAATTATTGACAAGAGGATTACCATGGTAATCTTCTTTACAAAGACAATATTAAAATGACAAGAGGTTGGTTGGGTAGGACTCATCCATGGCATCAATTTCCATGGTTCTCTATTAAAGAATGCATTTGCTCCTATAAGTGTAATATCACCAATCATTTCCATCTTAGAACTAGAAGTAGGTTGTATAAGCCACACTTTGCAGATGATAGAGATCAATTAGGATTTGAGTCATTTTCAAAGCCTAAGTTGTTCAAGAATTCTTGAGGTTTTGTATGGTGACTTAATGCGAACTAAGGATTTAAATGTCACGCCATTTGGTTGGCAGGATTGGAAAACCTAATTTCCACTAGCAAAATAAAAAGTGTAAACAAAGGTGAGCCGTAGTAGCAAGTACCTGTTGAAATCACTATTCCTCAAGACAATAGTCTCTCTCATGGCTAATATTAGCTCTGACAGAAAATTCAACACTATTCCTCAAGACAATAGTCTCTCTCATGGCTAATATTAGCTCTGACAAAGAAAATAACTTGAGATGAGATTGAAATACAAATGGGAAAGCAAAGAGCATCTATGACGAGGAGGGGAGATAGATGGACCGATAACCATCATTCTTCCGTTTGTTCCACTCCTAGGTAATCAACAAGATTCATGATGTGTGAAATTTACAAGTGCACGGGTGTCGAGTGCCAATTTGAATTGCGAAGAAGGTTATCTAAATCAATTGAAATCGAGTGAATCGCGAGAGAGAAAACGAACTAAGAAAGTAAGAAGAGTTGATGGAGGAAAATTGATTTTGGGAAGCGATTCTATAACTTTGGTTTCACCGCGATGATCGTTGACACCCTAAGATAGTTTACTCTTTTATTTCAGTATTGAAATGAATGAAGGTGGTCTATCCTGAGGTACCTGATATCTTCTTTTGAAATAATACTGGTATGCCTACCCAAATGCAGCATCTACTTTCAGGGTAATCTTATTAATGAGATCACTTTTTTAAGGAGGCTCATGTCACGATGTCCCCGGTTCTATGTGTGCTATCCCCTACTTCGTAACGTCGAATCGAGGTAAACTCATTAAGCTATGTGATTGCTAATGGTGCTCTTGAAAGGTTTTTGACTACTTTCGTAAATAAACTCTCAAGTCTCGGTCTTTATAGGTCAGAGAATTAGGTTCACCGAGTGTCATAATCATGTATGCACAATAAAGCCGGTTCAAGAATAAACATATTATGTGATAAAAACATATAAACTAATAGAAAATGAATGCCAACAATACATCAGGCTACTCTCTCATCCTAAAATCAGAAGAACTACTCTATGGAGATGGAGTTACAACACAAAGACATGAAAAACATCATTCTACAACTAAAATCAAAGAGAGAAGAGAGAGAAAGCTTAGTCATCATGTGCATCGGTGTCTTTAGATGAACTCCAAGCTCTCGACAGGATGGAATCTCGACGGCTCCTTGGAAACAGTGCTCTCCTAGGGTTCCTTACAAGGAAACCCCTCTAATGCCTCAACA
>JBAMIE010192051.1:0-11920 GCA_037177295.1 Kaempferia parviflora | reverse complement strand
TTTTCACAAAGGGCCTATCCTCACATCGTTTTGCTTTTCTCCAAGGCGACCTCACGTGGGTGCCTCTCGGTTTCGCTGACAGGAGAGTGTTAAGGGATATACTTCTTGTAATTTCAGGGATTCCGGATCAGGTTTACAATCATCTCCAAATCCTTAGGAGTCATATATAATCCTTCAAATTAATGATTTATATTTATCATGATTCCGCAAATTAAAATTTTTTACTTGTCATTATTTCTTTCATTATTTCTTTTTAAATAATGTATCGATAATTATAATTGCTAATCATCTTACACATGCGTTGTATGCGTAATATAATACATGAATACATGTAAATTAGTGCCTCAAGCCCATAAATTAGACTTCATAAAGGTGGGCCAAGCCCATGCAGTAGTGTAATGCAAGAGTAAACCCAGCAGCAAGCTACTGTAATAAACTCTCCATTATAAAAAATTAATTTAATTTTTATAGCAGATATTAAACTAAGAATAGATATACACTACACTTGATCTTAGCCAAAAGGCCGAAAAGGTACGTTTTCTAACGTCGTCGACCCAAGGTATTTATAGAAGTTTCTCTACTTACGATGTTATCAATTCTAAGATTTAAGACTAAAGAGAACCAGGATAGTACATGTTTTTTATATAAAAATAACAAAAAAATTACTAATAAGTCTTAACATAATGTATGAATACCTATTAATGAAAAAAATTTAAACAATACGTCGCAGTTGAGTCTCGAACTTTAGATTAATGATTTGTTAATAAGAAAAATTCTCAATAATATGCTACCACTGAGTCTCAACTTAGATACCGGATTGAAATTACTAATAAATTTTAAAATTATTTTTAATATGTAAAAAAAAATATTAACATAATTTAATTTTTAAACTTCACCTAATTAGTCAATAAAAATCTAAATTCTGATATAATAAAAATTAATATAATATACATTTTAAACTCTCCGCCTTCACATCTCGATTCAACACATTCCAACGCATTCAACCCCAAATAAATAAATAAATAAATAAATAATAGCAGACTGATTTCAGAATTAACATAACTACTCATTTCTTGAATGAATTGAATGCGGTTGGTACGTGGTTGGCCCCAAAGCAGCACCCCTTCCCTTTTCCCCTCTACGCTCCACTAACAAGACAGAATCTTTGATTTCCACAATCCTTGTCTCCCCCTTAGAATTAAATATAGTACAGGAAACAGCTACAACCCAACTACCCCTCGTCGTCTTCCTCTTCATCCAAACCAACGGCAAGTCCCTTTCATTCCATCCCACGGCTGTGCATCATTTATAATAATCCTCGTGCCCAACTTCAGTCTTCAGATTTTTGTTTTGTTTAAAAAAATATGTTTTTTCCCGTAGTAATTAATTTTTGCAATTGACAGTAAATGTGTAATCATCGCGGTTCCTCGGGATGACTCTTTATTGTCTAAAAGAGATAAATCGAGAGATACTCTGTACCTACCTATTGAGATAGACCGTAAATTTATTGACAGTAATATCTTTATAGGAACTCACGACACCGTCTATGCGGACAATTATATAGTGTAATCGGGAAGGAGGACAGAGGATTAGGGAAGGGGAGGCAGCATTGCTTCAGATTGATTCCGCCTTTTGTTGCGAGTGGCTATCATGCCTACTGGAAAAAGACAGTGTCGTTCCATGTCGCGAAGCAGTCAGAGAACACGATGATGTTTCTCTCTCAAGGCCGAGGTGTTGGAGACTCACGCCTCCCTGATGATGTCTGACGGCCGGAATGATGGTGTCACGCGTCCGTATGGGGCGTTTAAATGCTGTTCGGTGTTCTTAGTCGCTACAGGTGATCGGAAGCTACGTTCGGGCTACCCCACTCGCACCCGCACTAGCACCTGGCGTTTTCGCCGCTTTGATGCTGCGGGATCCAGCGTGGTCTCGGCAGAAGAATGAGTAGATTGGTGGGTATTGTTTTATAGGGCGTGGTGTTATGGCCAGAGCTCGTGCTCATTGCATAAAGGGAGTCCTGTCACTCCGTCACCGCCTTGTAGCGGACGCAGCTCGCTTGGAGCAGCTGAGGGGAACGGATGCCAAGGGTTTGCGGATTCGACGGAGGCGTGGCGTCGCCGGAGTCGGTGTCTTCCGTGTCTAAGGCGGTGGCTAGGGAGGCGGATGATTTGGAGGTGGAGGATGTGGGTGGTGGGTTGGTGGGGGAGAGGGAGGAGGAGGTGATGGATGAAGAATGGGATGACGAGGCGGAGGCAGAGCTAGAGCTGGGGTTGGCTTTAGGCTCGGTGAAGAAGGGGAAGGCGGAAGCCTCTGCGCCGCACCGGGCATGCCGCATCCTGACAGCGAAGGATTTCCCCTCGCGTCCTTCGCGGAGGTCTCCCTGCTCCTTTGAGTCAGCATCATCCGGCACCAACTTGGGCGGAGGGGCCGGCGTCGTCGGGACCAAGCGTGCTGCGGAATCTGTATCCTCGGACGTCGGCGTTTCCCCACATCCTCCTAGGTCAGCCTTTGTTTGCTTCTCTTTCAGTCTCGCCTTCTCTTCGCCAAGCGGAGACACATTTTTGTCCGTTTCTTCTTTCCTTTTTATATTCTCCGATTTTTGCTACCGAGCATTTCAGCAAAAAAAGTCCTTTTGGCTTTGGCAAAATCTAGTTTGCTTGCCGATGTATCTACAAGGGTAAAGAATCATACTGTAAAATCTCTAAGCCATCGAATCTTAGTTTCGACTTGTGATGAGTAGCGCTCTGTGCATTGTACTTTCATCTATTTTCTGGTTGCATGCTAATTTCAATTGGTCTTCGCGTTAAGTTAACAATGCTAAGAAAAAACCAATGTTTTGGGATGAAGCTGCTTAATGCTTCTTGTAAAATTTTATTTATCAAACTATATAAAATAGAAAGATGGATTTTGTACATTCTCAATCCTCAGATTGTGTTGTTGATTCTTTTTTTGGTTTTATGTTCATATGTGCTAACTTATTTTCGGCTTTTATGCCTTATCATAACGATCATGTGGGAGAGCAGTCAAGCGTTGGTTGGATGGCCGCCTATAAGGGCTTTTAGGATGCACAACTTGTCCAACCACTCCAAAGACACCACCTCCAATGGCGAAGCCACCACTGTTCAGAAGACCAACCGCAACAGCGGTACCAACATCACCAGTCAGGTGGTCAATGGTTGCAAGGATCAGGAGAACAAAGGGAAGGTGTTGCGGGGTACTTTCTTCGTTAAAGTGAAAATGGATGGTGACCCCATTGGAAGGAAGGTGGATCTTCATGTCCATAACTCATATGAAACTCTTGCTGCTGCACTTGAGCTCATGTTTAACAAGCCAACCATGACATTAACCCTAGCTAACACTGCCTGTAAGTTCACTGCCTGGAGCTTTGTTTCTCTACCTAGTTGTTCAGCCTAAATTTTACAGGTGCAGAGTTTGAGATTGTTTAATAGTGTGAAACCAAGTTTAATTGCTGAAACCCAACAGAACTTGTTTGCATTTGCACTAGTTTTAATTTCATTGGTTCTTTGATGCAGATGGATCAAGGTTCTCAAAGTTATTAGATGGTTCTTCTGAGTCTGCTCTTACTTACGAAGACAAAGATGGTGATTGGATGCTTGTTGGAGATGTGCCTTGGCAGTATGCCTTCCCACTGATTCTGTTACTTTTTTAGTCAATGTTGTAGGATCATGATACCTTAGGCCATTTGTTTACAAGTAGTTTTGTAAAAAGATGAATACCTATGTGTAGAAATACAAAAATGGATTTTTGATCAAATAATAGGATTATTATAGTATGGTTCAAGGGAAGTAGTTTAATCCACCTAAACACTACAGTGGAGGTAACTTTGGACGAATACGACCTACTTGACTGATGTAGTGATGTCTCTCTCTCAAATACCATCAGTATTGATATTTTTGTTTTTTTTTCTTCCACAGTTTTTGTTAGTTTGCTAATTTGTTTATGACCTTGGCTTGCAGAATGTTTCTGGAAACAGTCAAGAGACTTCGAATCATGAAAACCTCAGATGCGCATGGGATAAGCAAATCAGGTCAGTTTGGAAAGGTGAGGCACACTAGTCTCAATCAGTTGTAGTTGTAGTTGGTTTACTATATATTCTGTGTGAAGGAAAAACGCACCGACACAGTGTTTACTTCTCCAGTTTATTATAATCCTGACCTAAGTCTTCTACATGCTCAATGTAATTGATAGCAAGTTCTTGCGTGCAGCGACCAGATTGCTTTTATTCAACAAGGCCAGTAGATCAGTAGTTGCCTGGGCTGCCTAACCTCTGGATTCAGAGAATGGTAACACATGGAGCGGAAGATTGACTCTGGAGTGCATAACATAGAATTAAAGCAAAGCTAAATGCCGAGGAGCAACGTTCAAGTTTTCTTCGACGTCCAAACATGTTGCTATCATTTTGCCTATTGATAGACATTTTCTGGATAGTTTGCCTTTTTGTCAAGGAATACTCTGCTTTTTGTGTTTACTTTGTCTATGGCAACAGTCATTTATACCTTTATGGCAACATCCACTACATGAATGCTCTTTGGATACTGTAAATATGGCAGTTTGGTCCAGTTTAGATTTAAGTGCCTTGTTCCATGTGTTGTTTCTTTTTTCAACTTATTGATGCATTTGAATCTTGCCCTGCAGTTTCTTTTCTCTTCCTGGCTGATGCTTGATAAAATTTTTGGATGCCCAAGTGTTTACATTGATGGAAGGATTTGAAATCAATGGAAAAATAGACTTTCAATGCTCGTTACATATTCCAATGTTTGCCCTGAATTAATCCCTTAACACATTGGCAATGGCATCTTTCTGTTGTACACTTATGTTAAAATAAGAGCAATGTGGATATATGCTGATCAATAAAGTAGCTCAGTGCTACACTTACTGCCTTTTTAGCACAATGCAATTGGAACGTTGAGTCAAACTGAGCCTTAGGGTCTGTTTTCCCTGAGAGAAGGAGAGAAGGAGAGAGGAGAGAGGAGAGAGGAGAGAGGAGAGAGGAGAGAAGGAGAGAAGGAGTGCGAGGAAAACTACTCGTCATAGGGTGGAAATGCTATATGCAGAAGGAAAGCTCGTTTACTAGAAAGTAGGTGGATGAAATAAAATGTTCAAGTCAGCCTTTCATCAAACTTAGCCTTCAGTTGATGGCTACTTTAATCTTGATTGCCACCGCTTCTACTTCACCATCCATCGGCAAATAGCCTACCGATATGTTGTACATGGCATTACTCAGTTTGACCTCCTCCACTGATGCAACCTTCTCTTATTGTTTTGTGTGATATCCACACATGAGAAGCAACTCTCTTTCTCACTGCACCAATATGCTCTAAATCTGAGAACTTTACGGTAGCATCAAACATCTTTCATGTTGCAAGACATGATCGATGACCTTTTGTTAAATCTTTTTTTGTTTTTTTTTTAATTCAGATATTTAGATATTCGAATGGACTAATTTTGAAGGTGATCGGTCTGATCTTATAGAAAATTTTCACCGGCCGCTAGGATAAATCGGGAAACGCTAATAGAGGTCCATCCAAATGGCAGCATTCTTAGGTCCACTTCTCATTGGAAGGAAAATCTCCTACGGTGCGCCATAGCTGAGTTTTAAACATTAGATCCCTTGTTTATCTGTTGGAGGGATTAACCATTGCACAATTGACCTGGAGGCACCCTTTGTCCATTCTTGGTGGCAAAAGATGATTTGCTCGCCCCAACGACTTCTCTAGCCTGTCCCCAGGACAACACGAAAGACATAAATTATGGGTGGCTATTAGCCTTGGGTAATTGAATGATGCATGTGGGAGAGCATGCACCCGACTATTGGTTAGGATTTAACCCCTAGACTTCATAGTGACAACACCACTATGCGCTAACCAACTGTCCATCCTAAGGGGACACCTTTTGTCCATTCTTCTTTATAGTGTAGGTTGTTGCACCATGATTTCCTTCAAATTAACGCATACGTCATGCATTAATCTTATTCCTATCAGAGATCACGATTTGGTGTGTCAACGGAGAAAAACTATCGTACATGGAGAAGGTTACAAATGATCCGGTGGTGAGGAGAACTTCCAAAGTCCCTACAAACACTAAGCCAAAGATTAGAATAAGTGTCGAGGTTGGACTCGACGTGACCACTCCGACGCTCAAGTTAGCACTAAGGCTAGAGAAGGGGAGAAGGCCATAGAGAAGAAAAGTTTGAATACCTATGTGCACGTACCTAGGCCCCAGGAGTGGGCGGTTCTTTAAAGGGCTATGAATGTGCACGTCTCTATGGGACGTGCACTTCTGTTCACCACACGTTCTGAAACGCATGCTTCCATTATACATGTTCTCCGGGATATGTACTTCCGTTTTTCCATGTCTTTTGGGAAAAATGATCCCACGAATGAAGTGGTTAGGTCGCTTCATTATCCATATGTCTCCCACATTTTCAATGGGCCACAGAAGGTGTGAGCTTGAGCTGGGGATGGATGAGGAGCTGAGGTTGAGTCAAAGATGATTTAGGGGAGTTGGGTGACACTATGTTGAGGGAGCCCAGGGTGACTAAGCTAAACGAGTCGGATGGTTCGAGTTGGAGAAGTCATGTAGACAGATCTCGAGGAGTCGATGGATTGATCCTGAGGAGTCGGATGGACTAATCCAGAAGAGTCGATGGACCGAGTCAAAGGAGTCGAATGGACAGATATCCGAGGAGTCGGTTGAATAGATCTCAAGGAGTTAGATAGATCGAGTTGAAAGAGTCTGGTGGATCGATCCTGAGGAATCTGGTGGACCGACCCCGACCGATCCCGAGGAGTCGGATGGACTGAGTCGGAGGAGTCTAGTGGATCGAGTTGGAGGAGTCTGGTGGACCGAGTTGGAGGAGTTGGATGAACTGATCCCGAATATCGAATGGACCAAGTTGGAGGTGTCCGGTGGACCGATCTTGAGAAGTTAGAAGAGTCTGGTGGACCACTTTGACCTCCATTTCTACTTGACTTTTGACCAGTCGACTTAATTTCTGACTTGGCCTTGCCACGTATAGGCTCCCCTATCCGGCACATCCAACCCTAAGCCCTAAAGCCTTTGTCCAAATGAAACAAATATTTTTCGAGTGACAAGATTAGGTGAGAGTATCTTTGTTGAGTCTTCATTAAGCGAGGAAGATTGGTACATTGGATGGAGTTAGAGCAGAGTGACTGTGAGAGAACATATGGAGTGGCACGGATATGATTGGTTAAACTTACAATAGTAACTCTCAAGTGAAAATCTAAGTCGGGAAGCATTAGAATTCAACAAGTAATCAAGAAGAAAAAAAAAAAAGGAAAGATCAAAAGAAAGAACAATGAATTATTTTGGGCAGGTAAGTTTTCTGTGATTTATAACAGACGACAAATTTGATATGAACTATGTGAGTGTAGCGTAGATTTGATACGTTCGAAAAGAATCATACGAGCATGTCATGTGTTCCAAGATCAGTTGTTTTAAAATTTCAAAGAATCAGTTGTTTTGATCAAAATAAATAAGATACGATACTTGGGATAACTATCTCACTCCGATTAGCAAGTCATGCCTATTGGATCTTGCTCTTGATTAGCATGCCATGTGTTCCAAGATCTTGGACTAGGGTAGGACCTTTTAAACTATATCGACATGTGATAATACTTTTGAAGGTCAACAATCAAACCCAACAACTACTATTAAGCTCAATTAATACTAAAGGATCATTTAGCATGAGCGATATCATCTTTTACTTTAATTATGTGTTTTCCACTCAGCTCAATTTCTCGAGCTTTCTATTTAGAGTTCTTTCTCGACTTCTCTATTCAGTTTGCTTTCTTGAGCTATCTACTTCGAGCTATCTCCTGATCTCTCCTGCGAGTTCAACTTCTTAAACTACTCGCTCCGAACTTATTAGTCCACATGGGTGACCCATCTCTATGTTTTTTCTATACAAAGTTATAACATTCAAGGTTTATATATGCGGTAAAAGACGATTCGCTCGCCCACAGGTGACTATTAGCCATTAATGCAAATGGTTAAAGCATGTGAGATATATATATATATATATATATATGCTCGAACGAGCTGAGTTTCAACCTCAAGACCTCATGTAGCAACCTCTTATGTCTTTAACCATCACACCGCCCCGAGGGAACATTCAAGGTCTATATATGCTCCCTATAACAATTCCTCCATAGTTGTCATTAAATTAAATGACCAGTAATAACCAAATGATTGGAGCTGCCATAGTTGAAATAGCGGCTTAAATAATTCTAAATCTCTCTTGAAGTTGACGGTATCTCTTAAACCTCTCCTTATAAATACCTAGCCAGGAATGTGTTTCATAAAAAGACTATTCCATCTTTTGTCTTTTGATATCTCTAGAGAGCCTTGTCGAAATAACTTTTGGTAGCCTTTTTTTTAGGAGAAACTATTCAAACGAATATTAACCTAATCAGCATGTAGCCTTTTTCATCACTTGACTTGATTTGGATATTCCATTTCCTAGATTATTAAAAAAAACTTTAACATATTCATGTCTTCAACCATTTGTATCGAAAAACTAAAAATAAAACAAGGGCAATTGCTGTCATAAAAAAAGTCATACATTAGCATATGCAGAGCCATAACACAACATAACAAAAAAGAAGAGTCTTTAGATAAAGGAACACTTGCAAACGATCAGGTGATAGTCTGCAGCCAGAGTGGTCTTGCTTATATACATATTTCAAAGGTTAACAATTGAAAGATTAAACATGATTGTAAAAGAAAATATTGGAAAGTTAAATAATTCTCCATTGCCTTTGTCAATCACAAATAAATGAGTGTACGTACACACAATCCCACAAATTAAGAACATTTGTGATGAAAAGAATATCGTTTCTACATCAAAATGCGCACCATGGCCAGACCAACTGCCGATATTGAAACAAGGGTACCAATGCAATACTTTATAACATCGTATTTGGCAGCCTCTAATTGTGCTCGCAGTGCATGAATTTCCTAATACACAATAACAACAACATCAAATCATTATTACTGTCGAATAAAAGAGTTGGAAGAAAACTATATCAAAACACTTTGAATTATATAGTTTACCCGGTCAAGTTTGTTAGTCAAGTCACTATTTTCTGCAGCTTGCTTAGCTAGTTCATCACGCATACGCCTAATTAATTAGGAAAAAGAATTGTTAAAAAAACAAATACACAAATATAATCTAGTACATTATGGACTAAATGTAATTATGTAATGCTACAGATTAGTGTACAGTTTGTTAACACTACATGGAAAATAAAACTGATTTAAAAATATAACTCGAAAAAAGGGATCAGCATCATTCATTCAATGCCTGCGCAATGATACAACAATACTCAAGTTGGAACTCATCAAAACTCTGCACTAAGTTAAAAGGCTATTCATAGAAAATCTACATTAATTTATGATAAACATATACTTGTGGCCAAATTTAATTATTTCTAAAGTAAATCAACAAATTTTAAACTGGTATAAACAACTTACAAGTTAAAGCTGGAAACTGTCTTTCTTTAATAAATATAAAAGAAAGAAAACTTAGTTTCTAAAAAATAACACCAAAAAAAGGTAATTTTATTACCCTCTTTCAAGATTTAAATCCAAACGTTGTCCAGCAGTGACTTTGTCAACTTCATATCTGCTCAAGATAATCCATAATTATACTAAATCACAAGAGAATTTGAAATTTTGGTACAAATGCATTATGAATGTTAAAAACGTAAATGCAAATCACACACTTGAGCTCCCTGCGCAGGTTGTCAATATCCCCTCGAAGTTTTTCAGTCTCTCGTTGCAATAATGCAAAATGATGCTCCTGCAATCAAAAAGATAAACTTACAAGTGAGCAATAAGACAATAGACTTTGAACCATCTGCTCAGACAATAATAAGTTGAAGGGTTTATTTATTTATTTTTTCAATAACTTTACCAATGCCATAAAAACATCAATAATAAAATAATTTGATTAATTGATGTCATATTTACTAATCTACATTTGAATGAAAAAAATAGATTTACTAATATTGTATAGCAATTTAGGCGTGCACTGGGTTTGGAATTTGACCAAAAGGCATACTATACTTTGGTAATTATCAATTGATGCACTAATTTGCCTACTATTCCGAAGTTAGCCTCCCACCAACCTCCCTTTCCGGACGTCGTTTTCGAAGGCATTTGAGCCCCATTTTAAGAAATTCTAATTCGAAAGTTATTTATGTGATTCGGATACACGACTCTCCAAATTCAGTCTTGTTTGAAATTTGTCCTTCAACGCAGATGTTCTCACACTTATTAATTGTTTGACGTGTATCCGAACCACATAAATAACTTTCTACATTGAAGAACATCTGTGTTAAAAGACAACTTTCAAACAAGAAATAATTAGTGATGTACATATCGTATTTGCTACTGTTTGTAAAATTGGTATGTAATGTGTTACGAAGCCGCAAGTGCACGGATACGTCGTCAGTAATAAAAATATCAATCCTACAAGGACTATTGATTAAGCACTAGTTGAGTTCGCATGACGAATTATCTAGACGATCGAATGTTGAGAGAAAGCTTAAAAGCGAGAGAAAGAGAAGAGTGTGAGAAAGAAAGGAAGAGAGAAAGAGAGCTGAGAGTCAAGAGAGAGGGATTGTGGAGAGAAGTTGATCTTGGGGGAATTGGTGATTCTAGAGTTTTGATTTCACTATGATGCTAGTTAATATCCCCATATATTGTTCTTCTCCTTGCCTACATGCTTATACTTTGTAGGATTTCTAACTAAAGTCCGGCACAACCCCGTGAAGATTGCACCAGAGAGTTTACCCAAGTCCTAACGCCGTTAAGTAAAGAAGTAACTCCAGGTAGTCCTCTTAAAAGGTTACCCTGTCACAGGGACTCCATGGTCCTACAATCGCTAGAATTACTCGATTTACCTCTTAACGGTAGATTAATGCAATTAATATAAGAGGTAACTTAGAAAGTCGGCTTAAAGGATTACTCCTTGTCACGGGGCTCTGCGGTCGTACAATCTAGATCACACAATTCACTTCCTAACATTAATTTGGAAAAATCTCTCTAAACTCTAATTTGGTATTCCTTATAAAGAATCGGTCTCCTTTGCAAGAAGATCGCTCTAGAATGTCCGCTTAAAGGGTTACCCCTCATAGGCTCCGCAATCACAATCTAGTGCTTCTCCTTTACAAGTTGACCAATCTACCACAATCCACACGCATACATCACACACACACACATTTCGTCAAACATGTACAAGGCATAACTAAAAACACATAACTACAATGACATATAGTTGCAGTACCAGACTAAAATCTTTTTTATCAACAAAAAGGAAACTAATTTATGCCAACACACTAACTTGTGATCTACCCTACCCATGCCAACCAACAAAATTATATATGAAAACACTGAATGTACCTCTAATCATTATTGGTCAATAGTACTAGCCCAAATTTACTTAATAACCAGTTATGCTCCATGAATCAACTAATATTAATGTAATAATACTAACTAGTATGGTTTCAACAATTGGTTGGGAAGTAAACATATCTAAATATATTACCTGCGTGCTCTTCATTTCAGACTTGAATTTTGATAAATTAGATTCTTGAACCATCTCAATCTATATATATACCAAATAAATTATCAGCTTTTACAAACAAAGTCATAATAACCGTAAAAAATTTAAATAATAAGTCACAAACCTTATCCATCTCAGACTTTGACATAAAAGACTGTGCCACATTTTCTAAACTATCATTCAAAACTTCTGTAATAGTTGAAGTGATAGCTTCTGCTTGTTTAGTTGGCAACCCTTGTGCCTCCAATCTTCTAACCTACAAAAAAAAAAAAAAGAAAAAAAAAAAAAAAAAAAACCCCACCCCCCCCC
>JBAMIE010192040.1:0-11923 GCA_037177295.1 Kaempferia parviflora | reverse complement strand
CGAATAAAATATTTCGATTGTTTTCTCCCTTAGCTTCTATCCTCTCACGATCTCTTCTCCTCTCCATACACTGTCGCCTTCCACCCGTCTCGACGAACCCCCCTCGCCTCAAAACTCCTCTCTGCCTAAACCTCTCCGGCCAACCCCTCTCGCTGAACCTCTCCTCCGAATTTGTCGCAAACTAACCCTCTCCCACCGAACATCTGAACGAGTCACCTTCGTTCCCTTTCAAAGGGGTGAATCCACATCGATCTCAGTGCTTTGAAGGTATGGCTGGAAAAACTATTTCATCTTCTTAGTATTTCATCATCTTGGAAGGGTTTATAATATTTGTGTTTGTGTGAAGTTTGCTTGTCATTGTGTTATTTATGAACTTGATAATACTTACAAGGATTATACGGCCCTGGCGGCTCCGGGTATGATCTATGACATCTCCTCCGACAAGGGTTTCTATGGCCCTGACGGTTCAGGGTACGATCTACAACATCTCCTCCGGCAAGGGTTTCTACGGCCTCAGTGATTTGGGGTACGATCTACAACGTCTCCTCCGGCAAGGGTTTCTACGGCCCCGGCGGTTCCTACGCCGTCTTCACTGGACTCGAGACCTCCCGCGCCCTCGCCAAGATGAGCAAGGAGGAGGGCAACATCTGTGGGAACCTGGAAGATATCTCTGAAAAGGAGCTCGGTGTCCTCGTTGACCGAGAGAAAAAGTTCCAAGCTAAGTATCCAGTCGTCGGTCGCCTCGCGTCCTAGATTCCAACCATAAATCTTGAGCTTTATGTTCTTTACTAGTTCTATCTATGTGATTTCCATGATCTAATTAACGGTATCCTCTATGAAGTTGTTGGAAGTTTGGATTTCCCTTTTCTACTCTCTATTCCGTGTAAAAACTAAATAAACCATCTCTATGCTTTTGCATGATTGTCGGAGAATTTTATTCGAATTGGGGAAAATGCTAATATAGTTAGGCATTTTGATTCCTGCTAGAAGTTAGGTTGTTTACTGAGACTATTTGAGTATCAAGAGAGTAGATCCTTATGATAATTGTGGTTTGATCAATTTGCTTGCTCTATGAATTTAAATAAGTAAAGCTTGTTTGTATAATTCTTTGTGTGCTCCTTTGTTCTTCAACCCTTGTTTGTATTTGTGATTCTATAACACTTTTTTAATGCTCAATGATGGGACCAGAATCTAGTTGTTGCTCTAAGCCATTTCTGCAAGTAGATTTTCCTGAATTTACTATTAATTAAACAAATGCTATATGTATATGTAAGTCTTTTTTTTTATTAATTTAAATAATTCTGCTGATTTACTAAAGAAGTTTTAGATTGAAAATGCGAACCTGTCTATTAAACTTTTGCAAATCTCTCATAATTTGTGCATTACTTGGGTGAGTAGATGAAGAATGTGTGATCTTGATAACCATTGTTAGCTTCACTTCTTTAATTCCATAAATCAGAGATATCTGAGTGCGGTGTTTAGTGGGTTGTGTTTGATCTTTTTAATACCTATCAGTGATTTGTTTCTGTTTTTGTTTTCCAGATGTCCATAAAATTGTTTCCCAACATATACTTTAAGTTTTTAGGGCAATGCTAGAAGGGTGTTTGACAGGCAATGTGATGGAAATAGCGACCGTGGTAGGTTATCAAAGTTAGGACTCGCACACCTGTTCTTTGGTGTGTGTGATAATTGTTATGTTGTTCACTTATATTCAATCAGTTATTGCAGGTATATTTGCTTTAAATCACCAAAAAAAATCCATCTAATTAACTAAAAATATATGTGCATATATCATTCTTAATTTTCTTTTGTTTTGTGGATGTAAGCTCTTATGACTTTAGATTATCAACTACCTTTGGGCTTCTAGCTTGGTCAGGAGTTTTCCTCACTACTACGGGATTAGTCTTGTTTTATAGGTGTAGTAGGTAAGCTCAAAATTTTAATCAGATTTGGCTACAATTTTGACTAGATTATTTTCAAATAAAGGTTTCTGGTGCCGATTTTTATGCAAATTATATTTCATAGATCCTTATGGAGGGTCAAAATATCTTGTCGTCGTATACTACCCAAGTGGAATATCACATTTTTATCTACCTTTTTCATTGATTTATGCTAAATATGAATGCACAGTTTGTAGATCGTGTTTGTTGAAGTACAAGTATTCTTTGTGCCAATGTTGTTTGTTACTTTAATAAACTAAAGGCTATTTAATCAAAATTTTCAGCATAATGACCAATAGAGTTATGGGATATTGGGGAATCTTTGACAGCTTATTTCCAAAATACTATCAACTAAGTTGGTCTCATGATCATTCATCAATATTTGTGCCTGTAGGAACCTTTACTAAAGAAGAATTGAATCACCTGCCCTGTTGGCTGGAAATTGGTCACAGCTCTGTGCGATATGCAAGGTAATTTTCCATGATAGTAGGAAGCAAACCGATTGATTTTATCAATTTTCAATTGTATTTGATTCAGTTTGGTTGAATTGATAATCAGATTGTGAGGCCAATCCGTGCAAAGTATTGTTCCACCTGTGATCGATGTGTCGAGCAGTTTGATCATCACTGTCCTTGGGTATCTAATTGCATCGGCAAGGTCCTTCAAACTCACACCTCTGTTCCTTCGTCTTTTGTCTCCTCCTTTTCAGTCTTTAACATTTTTATTAATCTGCAGAGAAATAAGTGGGACTTCTTGATGTTTCTCCTTCTTGAAGTTTCTGCCATGATTATTACTGGTTTAGTTGCCATTATAAGTTTGTCTTTTTAAGCTTTGTATGAGTGTGAGTGTACGGTATCATTCTCACTTTGGAGGAACACTATCAATCCTGCAGGAATAGCGAGAGATCCTTCACCGCCTTCTTTCGGTGGATGGTTGAGTCATAATACAATCGAACATCCTGGAGCCATAGCATTTCTAATAATGGACTTCTTTCTTTTCTTTGGTGTTGCAGTTTTAACTTTTATACAAGCATCCCAGGTATGCAACTTACACTCTCCTTCGCAGAAAATTTAATTCTATTTGGATTCCGCACCATGGCAATCTTTATAAATTGCCATTTCTTAAACTGAAATCCTGCCGAGGTTTGCAGACATATCAAATGTATAATGCTTGTTGATCTGTTGATTTCAATAGCCCCAAAAAGATCCTATTTGTGTTCTGGATCAGTTACTATCACTATTTTCTGCAATCGACTGTACTTCTTATCTTCCAGATCTCGCGGAATATAACAACAAATGAAATGGCAAATGCTATGAGATACAGCTACCTCAGAGGCCCAGGCGGGCGGTTCAGAAATCCGTACGATCATGGAATTCGCAAGAACTGCTCAGATTTCCTCTTCAAAGGATACAATGAAGATGTGGAGCTGCCGGAGCAAACGCCGCCGTCCGAAGAAATGGCGATGATCCAGATGACCCGAAACTCAAATTTACAGAACGGCGAGCCACATCAAGTGAACAATGGCCATGGCCGTGGACATGTCTGCGTCGATATTCAGGCCAAAAATTCCAAATCTCATGGGCATGCTAATCCTTCAGCGTGTTGCAATACCAACAGCAAGAGCGACGGCGTGCCCCTTGGACTTGGCCTGGGACTTGGTGGTCGAAACAATCGTCACAACTCGAGGATTCTGCCATTGTGATGCTTCATGCCACTGGAGGGCTTCAGCTTCTTGTCCGTGTGTACCTATCCAAATGTTCCAACCACCGGAGAGCTTCAGCTTCTTGTCCATGTATCGTAACTATTGAAATGTTTGGTTGCATTCTTGAGGGAGTCTAGATCATTGTCATAGGCTATTCGAAAGCAGTTTTGACCTGATGAATTATTACTTCTCATGAGTGCTATGCTGAACGATAAGATTGTTTATGTCAAAGAACATTTTCGGATAAGGAATGATATTGTTACGAGGGAAATGGATCGCGGTAGAGTACATGAATGTTAAGAAAAGGAAAGGACTTCCTCTTGTGGGTATGAATATAGTTGAGATAAAATTTATGTAGTTAATGTCAAATAATTAAGACAAACAAGTCTCATTTGCTTTAAAAAAGGCATTTACTTCACTCCCACTTGCATTCACAAGCCACTTGTATATTACACTCTTGAAGCAGAAAAAGAAGAATTTCTCATACAATTTTGTTTTAGCATCGCAATAGAACAAGTAGAAACCGATATTTCCATGTGACTGCATGGTTCAAATCAAGATCCTCCTCCTCTAGATATTTTTAACATCGTCACTAATTAGTATGTGGAGAGGAGATCATGCTTCACTCGATTGAAGTTGTGAACTAATTCCTAGCAAACAATAGGCAACAACAATGTCTCTACCTGTAATAAATGAATAAATAAATTTAGTTACGAATGAAAAGTGAAATGTTTTTAAAAAATCACGAACAACATAAGATGTAGGTAAGAAAATTTGAAAACTAGTATGTCTTTCTAGTTTTTATGAAGATCAAATAAGTTCTTCTGTAGAAATAAATAAATAAATTTTATGATTCATAGATGTTGAAAGTTATTGAAAAGTATTTGTTCAATTGAAGAAAAGAGAAAGTTCTTACAAGCCATAGAAAGGACTAAGGAGGATAGCAAAATGCAAACCTTTTGCGCTTGGTCTTTAGAGAAGTTGATGAAGAGGGATTGGTGTGCCAATTCCTTTTTCTCTGGTTGATGAACCAGTTGTTGATTTGCTTTAACTGTAACCCTGTTTCTTGCACTAATCTTGCTTTGTCATCCTCCTACATCAGTGAAAAAGAGATCATGGTTTATGTTGATGATGTCGAGATGAAGCTAATGTCTTGCTGATTAAAGCCTCAGTAAACTAACCCAATTCAATCCAAAAACTTGAATTTTCCTCGCGGTTTATTTTATGATGAGTTAGCGTCATTTATCTCAAAGAGATATTGATAAATCAACCTGATTCGATCTGAAAACTTAGATTTTTCTCATTGTCTATGCTAATGAAGCTAATGTGTCACTCACTTATAATGAATCCGATTCAATCTGAAATTTTGAATTTTCCTCATGATCTATGTTAATGAAATAGAGATGATGTCTCACTCATATAGGATCGATCTGAAAACTTGAAATTTCCTCACGGTTTATGCTAATGAATAACGAGGCTAATGTCTCACTAGCTAATTATGAGCTAGCTTTGTTTCATTCCCCCAAAATGAAAAGTTATCTTGGTAAACCAACTCGATTGGATTTGAAAACTTACTGTTGGATATGGCCACTTGGAGTGGGATTGCCACCAAGCTTTCAATGTAGAAGTGCTATCCCCGGGAAGTTTCCCAGCTCTTCGCTTGCGAAGAATCTCTTCTCTGATGTCTATAATCTTTTCTTTGTACCCCTACAACTCAAACAACAGGAAATTAGTCTAGATACAGTTTATAATTACAAAGATATCTTCTTTAAGTATGTAACTACATTCTTCAATTTTCAATTTCTATCCTAAGTTTTCAATAAATCTACCTGTTTTAGCTCGAGTTTCAGCTCCTGCCTAACTCGTTCCATTAGGCCTCTCTCACTCTCGGTTGGAACAAGTGGGCCGAAGCCCATGTCCGGCCCATCAAAGCTTCCGTCAAATAAATTTGTTTCGCTGTCTACTTGATTATCATCGTCGTCGTCATCATCAGACATGGTTGCACCTGTTCCTTCCCCAGGAGAAACACCTGCTGCATTTGTCATAGTTAAAACATTCATGATATAAGCATTCATATAGCAGTTTAAACAGTTAAGCCCTGCCAACATGGATTGTAATCTTTTGAGGTTCATCATTCATGCAACCGTCTCAAATCATCATTGTCGTCGTGTTTGTCTAACTATTTAAAGTCGGTTACATGAATTTTATCTTTCATTGAGCTCTAAGTAAGAGAGTATCACAAATATTTGCGATAAATGAAGTCTTAGTGATGATGATGATGATGATATGGGCATTCAAATTATGAAATTGATTGATAGTCTAGATTCAAGAGTTTTAAGAACTAAAAAAAATGTTCCACACTTCTTAATAAAACTTTCAGAGCATAGTGAACCAATTAAATCATAAGACAAAAAGGAGAATTTTGGTGTAAACAGAGAATAGGTGACTTAATTGTATAAAGAAAACTTTTTAATAATTGAACTCCAAATACTACAAACAATATTTATGTCTCTTAAATCATTTAACTCAAATTTAATAAGAGAATATATGATGAGACGGGGACAAGATGAACACATATATTCACAATTATAAGAGAATTTATTAGAGTGAAAAACTAAAAAGAATAGAGGAAAATGAAGAAATATTATTATTAAATATAATAAAGAAATACTTTAATTTAATTGAATATTACTAATCATGTAGCTTGCAATGAACTCATATTAAGTGTAAGATTCATATACCAGACCCAAAAAGTTGGACAAACATAAGTTGTTGGCACTGGACAAAGAAATTAAAAAATATGTTAACCTTTTCTCTTTAAGGTTTCATCTAAAGATTCCACATCTACATTCCATGACTAAAAAAACTCTTGACAGCAAATCCAAAAAAAAAATATTTTGTCTTTCCAATAGTAGTGACAAAAAGATGATATTATCTATTTATATGGTAGCAAATTAGAGACTATTTTTAAGAAGACACGACAAATTGGTGATACCTGTGAAGCTTTGAAGTGCTTGCTCCAGCTCCCAACAAGCCATCACTGCCTCCATTGCATGCACACGTACATGCTGCTGCAGTTGTTCTTTGAAGGAGCAAAGTAGCAAGGCGTAGTGTGTCTAATCAAACCATCAAACGTCCCAAGCATCAGAAATAATTTTAAAATCATCAGATAAGCTTTTGTACTTAAATTCTCAAATGATGAATTGATTGAATGACCTAATAAGACAGTGAACTAAAGTTGTATCATCACCAGGACTTCATCATAATAGAAGAGATGAATAATTTTCCAACATAGAGAAAAAAATTGAAATAGGCCTTCGGTCAAGAGTAAGTTCTCATGCAAAATGATGGCATAAGAAAGGTATAAAGTCTTGGTGTCCGACAAAGTGGCAGACAACATAAGAAATTAATAAGAACATTTATGCCTTTCTTTTATATCTCTCAATCTCCATCTAAAAAATTTGGCAAAAATCATTTATATAAATGTTTACGAAGATTTCGCTAAGCAAATCCCCATGTGAAGCGAGCGTATCAAAAGTACAGATACCGTGACGTAAAATATAAGATGGGATTGGGAGCTCCTACTTTTCGATTTTTTTATTTTAAAAATTTTTTATTGCGATTCGAATGAGCAATTTACTGCTTGTCTCAGAATCAAGCTTATTCCAAGAAATCAATCGAAAATTAGCATATATATATATATTTTTGCCATGGAAAACTAATTGAAGATGCAAGAAACCAAGAAAGCGTTGTTGAGTCGGTAAAAAATGAGTAGGGTTTGGATTAGGGCAGCGAGAAGTATCACTGGAGAGTGAAGGAACAAATTAAGAGTGATTGTTGGGGGTAAAGTTTGATTGGTTAGTACCATGAACTGGTCGAGCTCCTTGCCGTCGCCGATCATGTGGCCGCCGTTGGCGAGCACCGAGTACTTGGACACCACTTGCGGCGATTGGGCGAGCTGCGCGTCGATCCGCGGCAGCTGGTCCACCGGCGTCGCGATCCTGAGGCACGCCACATGAGCCGCCAGGAGCTGCTCGTACAACGGGTGCGCCAAGATCTCCGCCTTGTGCCTCGCGTCCTGCCACGTCCCCTCCCCGGAGGCCGCCTCCGCGAGATCCCCGCACGCGCCAGAGATCCCCGCGGCGTCGCTCGACGAGGCCGGGACCTCCTCGTCGCTGCCGCCGCCGCCGCCGCGATGGAGGATCGGGGGGCGGGGGAACCAGTGTCCCGCGGACGCGGAAGGTTCAGAGGCCGTCTGGAGGTGGAGGAATCTCCCATCGCCGAAGGGCTCCCCGCCGGCCTGCGGCCGGAGAATTCCGCTGTTGAGCCACCTGGGCCCGTTGGCCCCCTTCACGAGACGATGGAGCTCCTTCCCACCGTCTTCTTCGGTAGCGGAGAAGTGGTGCATCTCCGTCCTGAGCACGCCCGAGCCATCGCTGCCCCCTAGCTGCTGCTGCTCCGCCGCGTACGGAAGCGTCGTCAGCTCCCGCTGCAGCTGCTTGTGGAACGACATCATCTCCGCCGCCGCAGTCGCCTCTGCTGGAACACAACCCTAATCGAACCGATCGAGAGAGAGAGGAGGAGGAGGAGGAGCAGGAGGAGGAAGAAGAAGCGATGTCGAAAGCGACTATAAGTAGGACTCACTTTCCCTCGAGAGCAGAGTTTTCTTTGCCCCTATATTTTTGGGTAATTTTCATATGGCTCCCAATTTTTAATAACTTCATCAAAAACCCTCAAAGTCCATTAATTTCAAAGCATCTGTAAAAATTTTCTTTTATTATAAAAATAGACTCAATTTCATAATGGTATATTATTATAAAAATAGACTCAATTTCATAATGATATAATAACTTTAAAATGATTTTGATCTAACTAAATATATATATATATATGTTTGACTATAATGTGCTCTCATAATCCCGTTAGAAATAGAATGATAAGATTAAATACTTTTCTCTAATATATTTTGAGGTAAATTTTTAATGAGTGTAAAATATTTCATTAGTTATTTGATCTTTTCATGCAAAATATGTGCTAGATAGGTAAGTAATATCATCTTTTACTCTGATTATGTGAATTTGAATTTTTGTTTTTTTAGTAAAAACTTCTTCGAATCAAATATTAAATTTGTCCACCAGGGATAAATTGTTATTGTTGCAAACTAATATTTAATAAAATTTGGGGGAAAGTGAAATTTTCTCCCATCACTCATTATTTAATACTTAATCAACCGCTAATCATTTCCCTCCATATCTGCCTAGGCGACCATCTAACCGTAGATTCCCCCAGCTGGCGAAATTGGACGGTTTCGACAAAGGAGTTCGCAGCTGTGGAAGACGCAGGGAGCAGTTGCGAGCTAATGGAAGTGTTCCACGTGGGAAACTAAAAACGGTGTAGGCTCTTATTTAAACTTGTTTAATTATTTTATATATTTTTTAACTTGTTTAATTAATAAATTATAAATTTAATATTTATTAATGAATATAATCTATAATTTTTTTAATCAACGTTTAAGTCATTTAACGGCCTCTTGCATGGGTTTTCAGATTATTAAATATTTGATTATATTCGTCATTTATTAAATAAAGAAATTTAGTGGTTACTAAAAATAGGAGAGGACAGTGGGGAGAGGGTGGTTGTTGGTCCCCCTTTAACGCCACGTTTGCTAATACCGTTAGCTGACAGTTGTGTACCAACCTAGACACTAAATTCATTTCACTCCACAATGCTTTTACTCTTTTTAAAATCCTCCCTGTACTTTCACTTTCATCATTTCACTCTCATACTTTATAATTATTTTTAAATCTCTTAACAAATAGGACCCTTCGAACCTTGAATCACGCATTACGTTAGCATCATATACGTACGACAACCAAGTTTATGACATTGTTTAACATTTTCAGTTGAAATTACGAAAATATTTGACATCAATTAGTAAATATGTTTTAATTCTAAATATAAACTATTATCGGGTGTCCATTTTTATTAAAACCATCAAAGACATCTCCTTTTATTTATTATTAAAAATGTTTTTGTTTTTATTTTTTAAATACTTTTATTTCTATTATAAAGGTAAATTCATTACTTTAACGACTCCCTTAGTGTTGACTCTACGGATATAGAAGAAATTTCATATAGGTACACAGGTGGAATCAACCTCTAACTGTTATACAAAAATATCATATATTCACCGTCTACATGCGCTACGCCTAGGATAATTATGACACATAGCTACTACTTAAATATAATTATAACGGTTACACATATCATATTTGTTATACAATTATAATGATTATAATTTATAATTGGTATAATATAATTGGGCCAAAATGTCTATATTAAAATAATTATAATATTCATAATTACTATAATATATTATTATTAGTATTGATTGAAATTAAAATATTTATAGTATAATAATTAGGAATCACAATTATTATAACGGGTTAGAAATATATATATATATAAAAGGCTAAATAACTTTAAGCTTTCGTATATTTTCTATTCAGTAGCAGTTTACTTCCTGTATTTAAAATAAAACACTTACCCACCATGACATGAATTCAAAAAGAAAAAAAATAGTAATGACTAAAATAACTATGACATAAACCTTAATTCTAAATGTTAAAATTAGGCTAAATCTATCTAAGTAGCAGTTTGCCTCCTGTATTTAAAAAATAATACTTAATCCCTTGACCTGAAGTAAAAAAAAAAGTAAATGACAAAAATAACCCTGACCTAAACTCTAATTCTAGACGTTAAAATTATTCTGACTGAAACACGTTTACTGAAAAGTAACTTCAAATTTCTAGAAAATAATAAAAAAAAAATCATTGAAAACTTAATCTTAACCAAACCTAAACTTTTTAGAAGTGAAACTGTTGAAGTCTTGTATTTCTTATTTTATTTCATCCATCCACCGTAAGAATCCACACTCGTCATTTTTCTACATGTAAATAGTAGTTGATATCCATTAGATGTTATAGTGATTTTAGATTTATGTAGTATATTAAGATGATTGAGCACTAACCTTGTAGTCACAATAGTCTTATAACCTTCCTTCTTGGATTTTGTAATATCTTTGATGTGCGTATTGGTGTAATTTTGTCACACGAGCACTTTATTTCTACTTCATTGTATGTCATATTTGATGATGATGAGAAGATTTTTAATGATGAACTTTATTCCATCTTTATTTAATTTTAGTTTATCAATTTAGAATTCTGACTATTTTTTGATTGGTGAAGATGGTTGAATGAGTTTTTGGATGATTATCACTTTCAAAGTTACTAATTTTATGTTGTTTATGATGATGTATGTATAAATTTTGTGTGAGTTTTTTTCCAAGAACAAGTGAAATTTTTAGCCTATATATGCATAAGTTCGGTTAAGGTTAAGTTTTTAATGTTCAAGTAAGATTTTTTATTTTTATTTTTCTTTTTATCTAAAATGTTGAGGTTACTTTTTTACTAAGAGTATGTTAGCCAAATAATTTTAAACGGTTAAAATTAAGATTCAGATAAGATTATTTTGATAATTTATTATTTTTCTTTTGACTTTAGAGGTAGAGAATTAGAGGTAGAGGATTAAATATTATTTTTTTTAATAAGAAGAGCAAACTACTATAGAATAGAAAATATAGAGGACTTACAGTTATTTAGCCTAGGCACGATTTCAATTTTAAAAATAAATTTCCTTTAGATTTTTATCCATTAGTATTTAATGAATAACATCTGTGGTGGGGACCAAGATTAGGCAGCCTTTGGATATAGGTCAATTTGCTTGGGTCCCACTGTGGTCCCCACATCCTAGTGTGTCGTGTTGATTTGTCCGCGTGGCTATATTCCCAACACAACAAGAGTGGTCCCTCACTCCACCGAATGTATGCATTCTAATAATAATAATAATAATTCATTTTAAATTATCTCAGGATTAAAATTGAATATAATGAACGCTCATAATTTATCTCCATCGCAGTCGCAACACAACAAGAAACTACTAATTAAGAGACTAGGATGACAATTTGAATGTAGGAAAATATAGAAAAATTATTGATGTATGGTATTTAACTTGAATATGTGATTAAATTTTTTAAAACTCTCTAACTATTTTTATTGGTATTAAGAGTAGGTTATATAGATGTTTAATTTATTTTTTTTAATATGATTTTAATTTTAATATATTTATATTGGCGGATGATAGTTGAATATATATAAAAAAATTATTAATATATAATATATTTAATTTTTTTAATAGGTATACATATAAAGACGGATATTCT